>JAQQSO010008202.1:0-10137 GCA_028658305.1 Pachyuromys duprasi
GGTGTTGGCTTGGCTCCTCAGTGTTTAGCCAACCCTGACTCTTGGTCCCCTCACTGTGCCTGCTCTGCGTCACTGCCTGTGACTTGTCTGTGTCCTGTGGAGCTGGGAGCAGACAGCAGGCTGGCTGCCTTTGAGCAAAGATCATGAGACCATTGGAGACCCTTCCTTCACTGGGCAGCTCAGCTTCCTTGGCCCCTGTCCCGAGTCACAAGGGGCTAAGAACACTCTCCAGGCTTCTATAATTAGGCCTTGCCTGTCGTCAGGGCCAACGGATTCTCTAGCTTGGCTGAGATAACCAAGACTGGCGCTGAGCAAAGCCCTTTGTCGACTCTTCGTCCCTTGCAACATCCAGTGGAAAGATGTCCTCACTGATCTATTTTCCACTGGGGAAACTGAGACCCCAGGAGGGTCAGCGTTTGTTGAAATTGCTTAGGTAGGAGGGGACTGAGAGAGGATTTAAACCAGGACTCCTGAAACTTCTGTAACTCCATGCCATCAGCCACCCAAAGTGTCCCCAGGTCAATGCTGTGAGTCACCAGATGGGGCAGGAAGAGAGGCTCATGTTGAGAGCTGGGGTCACTCTCCTCCTGACACCTCCACTTCCTTATTCTCTTTCTCCAGCTTCTCCCCATCCTACTGCCTCTGTGTGTGTGTGTGTGTCCCTCTTCCCAGAATGCTTTTCATGGCTGTCAGGTATCTCCACAGGTATTGCTTCATCTGGGAAGCCTTCCCAGGTCTTCTCTTCTGTGGGCTGAGTTCTGGAAAGGCCTTCAGTATATCACCCCTGGGAGATGTGACCTCTGTGAGTACAAACCACAGCTCTCTTATTCTCCATAGACTCCAGTCTTGAGGACCCAGCAGGGCCCCCATAGTAGGTGTTCTGTAAGTAGTTTTTGAAGGACTAACTGAGGATTATGGCTTCTGGGTCAGGGTGAGAGGAAGTGGGGGCGATGTCTAATAGTCACCTGTGTGCCCCAGAGTGGAGTCTCTTCCAGCCAGGGGGGTGGGTAGGGGGCAGGATTCAGCTTCATCAGGAGAGATGCCAAGCTTTGAAGGAGTCAGGCCTCGCTGAGGACAGTGTGGCCTCTCTGTGACCCAGGCCCTTCAACACTGGGTTGGCTGCTGGATGGGAGCTAGTTCCTGGCTAGTGGCCTGGGTGTTATGACAAGCTGCTGGCTTTGGTCCAGGTTCTGGGACTTGCCCGATGGGCAACCAGGCCCTGGTGATGGAGCAGATGTATGGTGACAACCCACTAGGGTCCAGGCTGAGAAAGAGGGTGCTTGCCATAGTGCAGCCCAGCTGCTACTTCTCAGAAGCCCAGCATATGCCTCGCTTCTTCCAGGGGGTGGGGCGGGCACAGGCCCTGGCAGACCACAGGCCCTTTTTCTTTAGCAAAATGCTTAGCAAGCTTCAAAGGCAGTTGAGGCCTGAGGAGAGGCCCAGAAGTTAAAGTGTTTGCCTCATAAGTGTGAGGACCAAGTTCAGACACCACACACACACACACACACACACACACAAACACACAGAATCTCCTTTGGTACTAGTGGACCTGGTAACCTACCTGTCATCCCAGCCATGAACAAGAGAGACAGAGCCCTCAGAGCAAGCTGGCCAGCAAGACTAGTCATGTCAGCAGCCTTTGGTTTGGGTGAGAGGCTCTGCCTCAACGAATAAGGCAGAAGACTGTCAGGATGGTTCCTGACAGCAACCCCCTGCCTCCATGTGCATGCACACCCCACACACGCAAGCATGTATGCACACAAGCACACATGGCACACACATGAAATGGAAAAAGGAAAAAAAAAACCAAAGCAAGATGCTTTGAAGTATTCATGTCTCCTTTTATTCTTGTAACAACCCATCAGTTGGGTCCTATCATCACCCCCATTTTACAGAGTGCATAGAGGAGGCACACAGAAGTACAGCAACTTCCCTAGGGTCACACAGCCAGAGATGAGCTTTGAACCTGGCCAACTGTTCCCAGCCCCTGCCTAGGCTTCTACCTCTCCCTTCTGTTGCTTCCATCAGGCTGACTTAGACTAGGACAAAGAAGGGGAGGTTACAGCCTGTGGGAAGGCAGAGCAAAACTTCTCTCCTCCCATGGTACCAGGAGTGTGTGTGACTAAGGGGTCCAGCTGTGTTGCGGTAAGACTCTATTCGCAAACATAGTGTGCCAGATTCAGCCAGGGGCTTCTATTTGCCAACTCCTGTACCAGAAACTCCATCAAAGCTCTGAGCAGGTGAGAGACCCCTCGGTGTGTAGAGACCTACCTGCCTGGTCCTGTGTCTTCTCACCTCATTAGTCCCTTCTCCCAGGCACTCTGCTCACCATCTCACCTGTGTGTGTGTGTGTGTGTGTGTGTGTGTGTATTCACCAATGTGGAGGACAGAAGTCAACCTTGGGTATTTTCCATCTTGTGTTTTTTTCATCTTGTGTTTTGAGATAGAATCTCTCTTACCGGGACCTGTTGATAACCAATCAGGCCAGGCTGACTGGCCAGCAACCTCTAGGCATTCTCCTGTCTCAGTCTCTCCAGGGCTGGGGTTACAAGTGTGCATTGCCATGCCTGACGTTTACACATGGGTGCTGGGTATTAAACCACGTTCCCATGCTAGTGTGCCGAACACTCTGCTGACTGGGATGTCTACCCAGACTTCAGCATGCGCCTAAAAGGTAGAAATGGACAGATTTGATCTCTCTATTGCTGCTGTTACACTTGAAACCTCAGAAATTACAAATAATGCAAGAACAGGAGAAGTGGCTAAGTGGGGGAGACTCCCAACACTCCTCTGGAGAGAGGCCCTCAGCAGCCCTGTCTCCCCGCCTTCAAGCCCTGCTGTGCTCTCACAGGATGAGGGTGTTTTGAGGTACCACACAGGATCTTGGCCTTTCAAGGCCTCTTCTGAGCTGGTCTCACATTCTAATGAATCTTCTTTTCGGGGACAGATCAGTTAAATATCTGGGGGACAGACTAATGGGGTGAGAGATACAGGACCAGGCAGGGAGGTCTCTGCACACCAGGGCATCTCTAACCTGTTCAGAGCCTTTGATGGAGTTTCTGGAACAGGAGTTGGCAAACCTCAAGAAAGAACCATTTCTATCCAGGCTTGGTGGCACACTCCTTTAATCTCAGCCCTCAGGGGGCAGAGGCAGGTGGAGCTCTGAGCTGGAGGTCAGCCTGCCTTATAAAGTGCTCCAGGACAGCTAAGGCAACAGACTGAGTGTCAATACAAAAACAGCCTCTACCCCAGAGAACTCCTGCAAGGAAGCCTAAGCACGCTAACCAGCTTGAACCTCCTGAGGTCCTTTCAGGGAATTTCTAAAGCTGGGGAACCAAATCTGACCCACTGTTGGCTTCTGTCAATAAAGTTTTATTGAAACAGGACTGATCCATTTTGTATATAGGTCCATTTTTGCCTATGAGGTCAAGAGATAATAGTTTGATGGAGAATGGTCCAAAAAGCCAAAATATCTTGTTCTTGTGCAGGGGTGGGAGGTAGTACAGGGAGGAGGTGCCGACGTGGCTCTTTGGTGAAAATGTTGTCGACCCTCATTCTAATGGAGCCCTGTCCACTAGGACATTCTGTAACCATGAGGCTGCTCTAAGGCTTTGCTGACCACAGACTCACCACAAATCACACACATCCACTGAGTATTGAAGTGTGGTTATTTGTTTATTTGTTTGTTTGTTTTTGATTGAGGAATAGAATTTTTCATTTTGTCTCAAGTTAATTCACATTTAAATAACTCTGTGGGCCCTCACCCCACGGTGTCCTGATGTGTGGCGGCTGAAGAACCCAGCATTGGTTGTATTGAGAGCTTGTCATTTGTGGAAGGGAGACAGAAGAATACCTAAGGTGAGGCCTCTAGGAAAGCCTCCTCCCTTCTTGCTCTAGCCAGCAGCATCAGGGTTAACAAAGAGGCAGCCTGAGATGCTGGTATTTCCTTCAAAGATGTTGTTTGTATTGATATATTTGGGGGATGATGTGTTAGCACTGTGAGGAGAGAGAGAGAGAGAGAGAGAGAGAGAGAGAGAGAGAGAGAGAGAGAGAGAGAAGAAATCAATGAGCAGCTGATTGTAGCAGGAAGGGCGGTCGTTTGGGGCAAAAGCTGCAGCAGTGTATTGGGAAATAGATTTTTCTGCCCTCCAGACATTAGCTGGAAATTCTTTGAAATGAAGGCCCACAATCTATGTCAGAAATGAAAGATTAAGGAGGTTAATATGCTGGGCCTCCCCCCCCCTCCTTTTTAATTTCTCCGTCCTGGGTGCCCTTGGCCTCCTGAGGAGGATGCGCAGGGTCCCTCTGCCTGCACTCCATCTGATCGCCCACCCACCCCCACCAGTTCTGATCTGGGAGTGATCAGCACCGTTTCCCGTTCCTGCAGTGGGTGAGGGTGAGGGGGAATATGCTTAGTTCTAAGGTGACCTGGGAGCCAGGGACAGTACCATAGGGCCGTGCTCTCGCCTTGGGAGCTTCTCCAAGGGCTGGAGGTCTGATATGGGTTCCTGGGGCTCATTGCTGGCCTCTGGGGTCCCTGAGTTTCAGGAAACCCCTGGGCTCTGAGGCCCTCACTGCCGAGAACTCCAAGGCCTGCCCCTACTTCATGCATGACAGATCTGTGATCACGATTCCAAACACAAATGGCTGAAAACTGAGCATGAGACTCACATTTTGGAGAGGTGGGGGCGGGGCGGGGTGGACGCACCCGTGATCTCTGGAGAGCAATACAGAACGATCAAATCGCTGAGCAGGCTGTGCTTATGCACAGTCAATAGTTTTCCAGAATTCTGTGTGTTCCTTTTCGCTCATTGAGAACAGCTGCCTGGCTGGCTTTTGACTGGAATGCCACGGAATGCTGGCTGAGGTGGAGGGCCTGAGCTGGGCCTGCTTTTCCCTTTTCTGCCTCAAAACACCGATTCCCAAGACCCAGCCACGTCCTGGCACCCCCATATTCGGCCACCTTCCTTCACGAAGTGAAGGGCAGCCTGGCCTTCAACCATCTTCACCGAAAATGCTGAAAGACTTTGTGGCTATTGGTGGCACAGATGGAGAGCTCACTGGGATCCAGATTCCAGAAGTGTGGTGTGCCCCTCTGCAGCTGCTGCAGCTCCCTAGGGGTGCTCTCCTGGGCCAGAGGCTGCGCTGCAGGTGGAGATGGCCAAGCTGTGCTTGTGGATGCAGCTATATATGCGGGAGGCATGGAGGTCATGGGGTGGTGCTCAGAGCCCCTCTTGCAAGTTTGCCATCATGGGAATCCAGCCCTGTCCCTCACTTCTGAGGACATCCAGCTCTGAGTTGAAGCAGCACCAGGCTCTTCCCAGAAACTGAGACGGTGCTGGCACCTGGCCCTGGGATCTGCCAGAGTCAGAGTAAACCTACATGTCTCAAGTACTGTGTAACAGCAACAGAGAACAGGCTAAAACAGCTGGCAGGATGGTTTTGAGTTTTTATGGTCTATGCATTGTGCTAAGCTTTGAAGACATGCTAGTCAACACACCAGGTACTGTGGGTCTCCTGAAGCCCAGATTCTAGCAAGTGCTGACGGGATACCTGGATCCTCTAGTGCCTCCACCAGGCTGCTTGCTTGCCCCCGGGGCTAGGGAACGCACTAGCTAATGAGGCAGCACGACGTATCTCTGCTAGTTACTGTTTTGAGTTTAGCACACACTGAAAGTACCATGTCTCTCTTGCTGAATCTGCTAACCACAGAATGTCAGCTGCAGAAAACACCTTGCTACCCTGAGTACAAAGGCATCCAAGAGGAACGCCGACTTCAAAGACACAGGCAGCTTCTGGTGAGACTCTGGATTCAGCCATGCCTGAAGTTGTACCCTCAATAATTTTCCACATATGGGAAACTTTTTTTTTAAGCCTGTTGCTTGCGAACCTTGGCATTCGGAAAACACCATTCAGGGTTGGGGGCGGGGTAGAAGTGAGGCATACTATGACTTGATTGGCTCTGCCACTTCAGTTTCCCTGCAGTGTAGGAGAGTTAAAGGGCACTCTCATTTGACACACGATGGCTGGCACTCATTTGGAAATGCATCCAGGTTCTACGCTTAGCAGGGTTTGGCCTGCATCTCCTCTATAAAAACTCAGATCTACCTTAAGCCACCTCCCAGCTCTTGTCTGGCCTCTCTTGCTCCTCTGGTCACCAAGAAGAGAGGGAGAAAGGGTGTGCCCAGAGCTCCAAAAGCATGAAGTCTCCCAGCCAGCCTCTGCAGGCATCTGGATGGGGAGCATGGCAGATGGCCGCCTGCCGCCGCCACATTGCTGAGTTTATGGCAATGGCAGGTTCTCCCCCCACCCCACACTCCTGCTGCATTTACAGGGATGTCGTCACAATTTGCCTTTTGATATACGATAGAGGCTCCTAGGCTGGTGCCTTCTCTGTCAGACGGGGCTCTGGGACTAAATCACTGGAAACCAGCCGGCACTGCACACCGCTGTGGGATAAATCTTCTCCAGGACACATGCACCATGTGACCCCGGGGACCAGACAATGTAAGAGGTCAAGTACAGGGACAACAGGGAACTTGCCCTCTGCCCCCATCTGGACTAGAGGGTAGAGCTAGCAATGGCAGGTGGAAGAGTTGCTCTCTTGGGATGCTGGAAGAGGGGCCACAGGACCATAGACAAGTATCTCTTTACTGTCCTGGAACACAGTGGCCTGAGATGAAGGTGTCCCTGTGCTTTGGCCTCTGAGTCCTGGGCTTACAAGCATGTGCTGCAACATTAGTTTGCCTACTTCCGTGGAAATGATGCTCTCACTCCCTACTTCATCTGAACATGGCTACAGCTGCACAGACTGGCTTTCACAGCCACAACCTAGCCATCCAAGTGAACATCACTTGGGGAAGTACAGTCAGTGGAGGGGTGGGTCTGGAGGTGAGAGGAGCTGTGAGTGTGCATGTGGCCCTCAGGTAGTTCTTGTAAAGGACAGACCTCATAGCGGTCTTGGCTTGCTGCAACCAGCAGCCTTCACGGGAGCAGCGTGAATGAAGAGTGTGTGATTTGGCTAATTCTCAAAGGTTCAACAGGGACTAAAGCTTTGACCCTGAGTGTTGAGGTAAGATGCCCTTTAGAAGGAAGCACCTAATGAGAGTCCCTAGAATAGGACCTTTTTGTGCATGGGTTTCCTTTGGTGCCGAGCCCCACACACTGCCTGTCATTGCCCCAATCTATCCATCCACTCATCCACCCATTCATTCTTCCATCCATCCATCCATCCATCCCATCCCATCCCATCCATCCCATCCATCCATCCATCCATCCATCCATCCATCCATCCATCCATCCATCCATCCATCCATCCATCCAGAGCCCAGGGCAATTAAACCACCAGGAACCATGGCAGAGTTGCACACAATGGCATGGAGCATGTTTGGATGACTCTCAGGTAAGGATCCTCCAATGACCACCCCAGGCTTTCCTCTAAGGGAACCTTAACATCAGTCATGATGGTCTCACACAACCATGAGCTGATATAATGAAGGCAGCAGCTGTTCTCACAAAAGTTAGTGCTTGGCAACGGCATGTATCATTAAAAATTACAGGTTTTACATGCCTCCAACATGCAGTGGTGTGGAGTATTCACTCCCACCCCAAAAGGGAGGAATAGAAGGAGAGGAAATTTCCAACCACACCCTGCAGCTCCATATCCAGCATCTGGAGCGTGGGGCACCGTCACCTGGCTTCAGTGGACTTGGGCAGCCTCGTCCCTCTGGCTCTGCCACCTGGGGCACACATATCTTCTCTTGGGTTGGCCCCTGAACTTCTAGAAGTCTCTTTCTCAGCCTCTTACCTTCCAGCAGGGTGACAGACAGTTCGCTTCTGCATCTGGCTTTCTTGTGGCTTCTGGGATCCAAACTCAGATCAAACTCAGCTCATCAGACTGGAAGGCCCACGTTTAACATGCTGAGCCATCACCACAGCCCTAGAAATAGGGCCTGGTCTCATTTCTTTTGGTATTGCTGGACAGTCCTGAGATAGGTCCTTGCATGGAGGACAGGTATGTAAGGAGAAAGTCCTAGAGTATCCAAATGCCTTCAGAAATTCCTTGAAATGCCACCTCCCCGTGAACCCAGCAGTGCAGCATGTCCCACACCCGCAGGTCACTAACATTCCGGATAACTGTGTGTTGTGGAAGAGTCACACAGTGGGTTTGGTGTTGGCAAGATAGGATGATTAAGTTTGGTTGTCAACTTGACACAGTGTAAAATCACCTGGGAGGGGCATCTCAATAAGGAGGTGCCTGGATGAGCTGCTCTGTCGGCAAGCCTGGAAGGGATTTTCTTAATTGGGTTAATGGACATGGGATGGTCTGTGCCGAATGTGGAAGGCACTATTCCCTGGGCAGGAGGTCCTGAGGTGTCTGGGTAGAGAGAGGGAGCCGAGCATGCTCGCTTTATTGACCCAGGCACGTGCACGTTAATGGCTCTGCTGCTTGATCACAAACACAGCATGACTAGCCGCTCCCTCGACTTACCCATGGCAGTGGGCTAGAACCTGGAAGTGGGAGTTGAAATAAACCCTTTCTCCCCTAAGTTTTTTTTTTTTTTTTTTTTTTTTTTTGTCACGGTGTTTTACCAGAAAGAGTTGAGCTCAACACGAGGCAACTTTCCCAGGGGCCAGAGGAACTTTGAACAAGCAGAGCGGGACACCGCAGAGACTTGGAGGCCCTGGGGAGGCCTCTGCTGAGAAACCCCTCAGCTGGGCTGGGTGGGGCATTTCCTCTCTCATCCTCTCATCCTTTGGAGAGAGTGACAGGCGCATTTAGCTGGTTGAGTTGACCCTGACCAGATGAACTCGATTAATGCAGATCTGAGAACAGTGGGGAACTGGGTATTTAGGTCTTAACCTAAGGTAACTGCTGGTTGCTGGTTGTGAGCTTACCACTCTCCAGCCATCCTCAAACTGACCTTAGTGTCTTTGAGCCTGTGTCAGTTTTTTTTCTTTTTTTAATTTATTTTGTGTGTACATGTGCATTTTCATATATGTGTGTGTGTGCATGTATATCACACTACACGTTTGGAAGTCAGAGGAGAACCAAGAGAGTTCTGTCCTTCCACCATGTGGTGGAAAGCCAGTCATCGGGGTTGGAGGCAGGAGCCTTGACCTCTTGTGCCATCTTGCTGGCCCAGGGTCTTTATTACTAAATTGGTAGAGTGACTTGGTCAAAATGGGCATTTTCTTATTTTGTGAGATCTAAACACCCCGTGGAGAGAATAGCAAAGGTCACCACAAGCTTTCAGGATGACCTTGGACCTGTGTCTCCTGGCTAGTCACCCCATCTGTGCCATGGTGTGGTGGCGGGCAAAGTCTTTTTTTAAATTTTTTGGCAGACACTGGACAGAAAGAGGGACCAGAGAGTCAGCTCAAAAGTCCAGGTTATAGAAGGAGATGTGACCCAGCTGCCTCTATCTCGGGATGCATGAGTCTGAGGCAGAAGCATCACTGCATGTTAGCAGCCAGCCTGGGCTACAAAGCAAAACCAACCAACCAACCAACCAACCAACCAAACAAACAAACAAACAAGCAAACAACCAAACAAACAAACAAAAAGAGGAAACAGGAAGATGAGGAATGGACAGAATCCTGGGGGGGGGGGGTGGCCTGAGTGGAAGGCGGCTGTTAGGACGGGAACCTAAGGTGCAGGGAGCAGTTATGCTGCCTCTGTATGGGGACAGGCAGGGGCAGCTTCCCCAGCAAGCCAGCTTCCAGAGAGCACAGGTGAGCAAGAGAAGACGCTTCAGGATGGGCCTTGCACCCCCTGCAGACGGACCAATGGCAGATGGAGCGTGAGCCACGGGCAGGCCTGGGTGGCAGGGATGGCGCCAAAAGCTATCTCCTTGTATCCACAGCTCACGAGGCCTCAGGAGCCGTGGGTCTGCGGGTGTCTGGCTGGGAGAATGAGCCTTCCTTGGCTGAACAGAACATTCCAGGAACACGAATGCCCAGCTGCAGGGAGTCCACCTTAATCTGTTCAAGCCTTTCCCTCTCTACCCACAGGCCTTACGAGCTCACTGACTCCCTATAATTATCTAAAAGACCCACAGAGAAACTACAGAGCCTGAATGCAGCCTCGGACAACGTGACCACAGATGTCACCCTTCATGTTTTGGCCTGGAATTT
>JAQQSO010008203.1:0-10137 GCA_028658305.1 Pachyuromys duprasi
CCCATCTGGCAAAAATTTATTTCTATGGCACTTTTGACTGACCTTTGGCAGTGGAGGGAATGGAGGAAAACCTCACTGACAGGCAGGCACAGCACACAGACACCACATTGCCTGAGGGTGGAGCGGGCGCCTTTTTACATCATTATATAGTCACCCACATGTGGTACTCCTCACCATGCGTTGTCCAGCGCCCTCCAGTGCTGTCATCAGCAGCGCATGCGCCAAGCGCCAGGCGCAAGGGCGCATCAGTGTCCCTCCCAACACCGCCTTCACGCCCACCCTCACAGCACACAGCATGCCACGGGCGGAGGCGGTTGATGTCATCCCTGAGAAGCTGTGACACTGAGTGTATATGCTGGCAGGTATCTTGGTGGCCAAACTGCACTCATTGCTGGCGGGCTGGATCAGACTCCTCTGCGGGCCGCATGTGGCCCGCGGGCCGTAGTTTGAAGACCCCTGGTCTAGAGGTTTGTCTGCCTCCAGTTCCTTTCTTTCCTGTCATGGCTGTAGAGCTGATCCAGTTGAGCCAACCACAGTATAAAAGAGCCATGCTTGTTTACCCCTCAGTTAAACTGCTGCAGCAGCCAGTTTTGTTAAGTCTCAGGTCTGCCCACAGGAGGCTGTCTTTTGCTCCTGGGCTGGTTTAAGAGCCTCTCTTAAAGGAAGAACTGACCTGGGAGTTTTTAGTTTTTAAGTTTAGGTTTTATCACTGGGAGCTTACTCCCCTGACCAAATTATGATAAAGTATGATTTAAAGGGTGTGGATACTTGAATTAGTTGGGCGCCATTTGTTGTAAATCGCTATTAATATTTCCTAATAATTATCTTTCAGTAAGGCTGCTGTTAGTCCTAAACAGCTGTATTACCAAATCACCATGCAGAGACTGGGATTTTAGTTAACCTAGAACACAATGCTGGGCAATAGTTACTCCCTGCTAAACCTCCAAGCCCTCATAGTTTCTACCATTCAGATTTCCCAGACTATACTTGCTTGTAGTGAAATATTAGGGTCCAGTCCATCTCTCCTCACTGTTCCATGATCTCTCCTCCAGCTCTGCCTTCTCCTCACTCTCCTCGCCCTCTCTCCTCCCACTCTTTCCTGTCCTCTGGCTCCTCCCAGCTCAACATTGTGCCTAGTTGCTTTATTTTGTTTACATAGAGTTGAGACAGGACGCTTAGAATAAATATCACAATACAATATCCGGAATAAAACCAGAGGGGGGGATCAGCATTTGAATGAACAAGGTAAGGTGTATACATTCCAAAGGAATATTATACCAACAATGATGTTATTGCATATTATACCAACAATAATGTTATACCAACAATCACTTATTACTCATTATATTAATCAACTAATGAATAAATCAGTTAATGGTGCATAAACAAATAAATTAATGCACACAACTAATTTATAATCAAGTGAATGTTAGGTTTGATGGAGAAATATGTAACTGAATAAAACAGTAAATATGAAAATTAACAGGTGCATTGAATGATAAACAAATGACAAATAAATTAGTCAGTTATTAAATGGATACATAGAGGAATGGATGGACACATGAAAGTTGAATTCAAAGTCCAGTTGCAAGGGTTAAGGAATGAAATTTTTCCTTTATGAAAGAACAAATGAATCAATGACAAGTAGCTCACTCAGCTATCTCTAATCAAAGAAGGAAACTCAGGAGTTGGTTAATCCAAATGAATGAATGAAATATATATCCTTGGTGAATTAAAGAAGAAAGAACCAAGGATTAGTAATCTATGGATGAAGAGAGGATAGGCAGAGGACCATATGTGTGTATGAACAGGCATATAGATGGATGGATTGAAAGTAGATGAATGGATTGATGGAGAATAGATGACTGGGTACATGAACAAAATGGGTAAATTATGAAGAGGTAGAAGGACAGAGAAATGAGTGAATGGATGGATGTAAAGACAGAAGGAAGAAGGATGGATAGAGGGAGGGGAGGGAAGGAGGGATGGATAGATAAGTAGATGGATGTAAATACAGACAGAAAGAAGAAAGAAGTATGGAAAGAGGGATGGATAGAAGGATGGATGGATGGATGAGTAGATGGATGTAAATACAGACAGAAAGAAGAAAGAAGTATGGAGAGAGGGATGGATGGAAGGATGGATGGATGGAATGATATATGGATGGATGGATCTATCAACCTTTAAGTGACTGGAGAAAACAACAGAAAATGGCTCAGCAGAGCATCCCTCAGCACTGCCTTAGGTTTAGAGGTATACCAAAGCCTTCTGAGCTCCATGTCCCATGTCTCTCTAATCCACACACACCTTTGCAGCAAAAAGGGAGCTAGAAGATACTGCAACTGTCCGACTGTGGCTCACCTGCAACATGGGGGTACTTGAGCAGGAGCAGGAAGCCACAGTAGAGCATGATGCTACAAGTTTCAGTGCCAGCAAAGAAGAGAGAGAGCACAGAGATCAGGAGATTTTGGTGGTAGAACTCCAAGTGTTGGTTGGACCTCTCCTGGTTCCAGATGGAGAGAGAAGGGAGAATCAGAGGTGACTAGAGCCTTTGAAGGGTGAAGTACACACATCTCTGAACATTGTTTTTCTCTTTGTCAGTCTTACAAGATCTGGATGTCTTGGCATTTCTTGGCCCTTGACAATATCCCTTGTCTTCTTCTTTTAAACTAAGTTTTATTTTATTTAAGTTTATTTATTTTATATCCTAAAAGTGTCCCCTCCCTCCTCTCTTCCCAATCCCCTCTCCTCCCTTTCCCTTTCCCTAGATCAACCCTTCCCAGCACATCAAGTCACATCTGAGGGTGAGCATATGTTCATCTACTGAGGCCAGGCCAGGCAGCCCTACCAAGGAGAAGCAATCCAAAAGCAGGCAATGGAGTCTATGTTAGAAACAAACCCTCTTCCACTTAGCAGGTGACCCATATGAAGACCAAGCCACCCATATGTCACATATGGCAGGGAGCCTAGGTCCAGACATATAAGCTTCTTTGTTGATGTCTCAGTCTCTTTAAGCCCTATGGGTCTTGCTTAGTTATCTCTCCTGGTCTTTCCATCTTTCCCTCAACACTTACCCAAGACCTCTGGAGCTCTCCCCAAGCATGAGGCTTCTACTGTCTTCTTCACTTTCTACTTTGTTCTTTGGTAATTTATCATGTTTTCTCCCACAGGCTCACTCTTCTGTGGTCTTTTATACTTTTTGCCCCTTTCCATGTGCTACTTCCCCAGCCATGCTCTTTCCCTGTTTCATTTTCTTCTCTCTTTCTCTGCTTCATTTTCCAGAAGCTTCTACATCTCTTTCACTCTGTTTTCTATCTCTCTCATCATCTTATATTCCTCCTCCCATCTTTTCCTCTGATCGCACTACCATTCTTCACTCTCATCCATCTCCTCTCTCAATAATGCAGGACTCACCTTCTCCATGCGTAGAAGGTAGGTATCTATGAAGTCTCGTGGAGCACTGGGGTCCAAGGTTGCCCTGTGCTGCTCCACATTATGGTCAACGAAGTCAAGAATTTACTGCATATTTGCAAATTTGTCTGTGGGTCCCAGGAAAGTACTTCAGGAATCCAGAGAAGAGCTCAAACACCTGCAAGAAAGAAGGACCCAAGGGAGCCCCTGAAGCTATCAGGTCTCAAGAAGTAGACAGTGCTCCATCTTAGTCACTGGTCTAATGCTATAAGAAACACCACGACCAAGGCAACTCTTCAAAAACAAACAAACAAAAAAAAAACATTTAATTGGGATTTGCCTATGGTTTCAGAGGGTTAGTCCATTATCATGATGGCAGGAAACACACAAGCAGGCAGGCATGGGCCTGAAAGTTTACATCCTGAAAAACAGGTAGGCAAGAAGAACAAGAGGGAACACTGGGCCATTCATGAACTTCTGAAACCTCAAAGGTCAACCTTAGCAACACACTTCCTCCAACAAGGACACAAATCCTAATACTTCCAAACAGCTCTTCAGTTGGGGCCCAAGTATGCACATATACTAGGCCATGAGGCCCAATCTCATTCAAACTACCACATGTTGAGAATCCAAGAATGGTTCTCAACACCTGGTACTGACAGGTTTTGCCTTTTATCCTTCTCCGCATTGCTAAACCATTAGGTTATATTTCTAAAGCTGTTCCCCAAGGTCAACTCCCTTATTTGGCACTCATTCTTTTTTTGTTTTATATTTATTTATTTACTTACTTATTTACTTATTTATTTATTAGGTATACATTGTTCTGCCTGCATGTACACCTTCACACCAGAAGAGCATCAGATCTCATTGCAGATGGTTATGAGCCACATGTGGTTGCTGGGACTTGAACTCAGGACCTTTGGAAGAGTTGTCAGTGCTGGTAACCTCTGAGCCTTCTCTCCAGCCCTACTCCCTCATTCTTGAGACTAAACACCAAGGTACAACAATCAAATTTTGTGGACTAGTTTGAGGAGTATTGATTGACGTTAGCTCTTCTTTGAAAGTCTGATACAATTCTCTGCTGAAACCGTCTGTTCCAGGGCTTTTGTTGTTGCTGCTGGGAGGATTTTAATGACTGTTTCTATTTTCTTAAGGGTTATAGGTTTATTTATGTTGTTTACCTGATCTTAATTTAAATTTGGTAGGTGATGCCAATCAAGAAAATCACCCATTTCATTTAGATTTTAAAGTGGTATGGAGTACAGGTTTTTAAAGTAAGACCTAATGTATCTTTGGATTTTGTTGTTTTGTCTCCCTTTTCATTTCTGATTTTCATAATTTGGATACTGACTCTCTGCCCTTTGGTTAGTTTGTCTAAAGGTTTGTCTGTCTTGTTGGTTTTCTCAGTGAACCAGCTCTTGGTTTTGTTCATTCTTTTTTTGTAGTCTTTGTCTCTAATTTATTGATTTCAGCCCTGAGCTTATTTCCTGCCATCTACTCCTCTTGGGTGCATTTGATTCTTTTTCTTCTAGAAATTTCAGGAGTGCTTTTAAATTGCTAGTATGAGATTTCTCCAATTCCTTTAATAAAAGTGTCATGAACTTCCTTTTGAGCACTGCTTTCATTGTGTCCCATAAGTTTGGGCATGTTGTGTCTTCATTTTCATTGAATTCTAGAAAGTTTTTAATTTCTTCCTTTGCTTCCTCCCTAACCCTGTGGTCATTTAATAGACAGTTGCTCAATTTCTATGAGTCTGTAGGCTTTCTGTTGTTTCTGATGTTCTTGAAGTCTAGCTTTAATCCATAGTGGTCTGATAAAATACAAGGTGTTATTTCAATTTTCTTGTATCTGTTCAGGTTTGCTTTGTGACCAACTATGTGGTCAGTTTTGGAGAAGGTTCTGTGAGGTGATGAGAAGACAGTGTATTCTTTTGTGTTTGGATGGAATGTGAGTCCATTTGATTGATAATATCAGTTAGTTTCATTATCTCTCCATTAATTTTTTGTTTCAATGGTCTGTCCATTGGTGAGACAGGGGTATTGAAGTCTCCTACTGTTAAGGTGTGGCATTCCATGTGTGATTTAAGCTTTAGTAATGTTTCTTTTACAAATATTGGTGCGCTTGCATTTGGGACATATATACTCAGAATTGAGATGTCATCTTGATTGACTTTTCCTTTGATGAGTATGAAGTATCCTTCTCCATCTCTTTTGATTAATTTTAGTTGAAAGTCTATTTTATTAGATATTAGAATGACCAGTGCAGCTTGTTTCTTGGGCCTATTTCCTTGGAAAACCTTTTTCCAGCCCTTTACTCTGAGATGTCTACCTTTGATGCTGAGGTGTGTTTCTTGAATGCTGGAAAGTGATGGATCCCGATTCCACATTCATTCTGTTAGCCTGTGTCTTTTTATTGAAAAATTGAGTCCATTGACTTTGAGAGATATTAATGACCAATTATTGTTAATTCCTGTTATTTTGATTTTACTGATGTTAGTGTATATATTTGTGTGTGCTTCCCTTCCCTTTGTTTTTGTTTGTTTTATTTTTGCTGTGGAATTATTTATTTCATCTGTTATCATGGGCATAGTTAACCTCCTTGTGTTGGAGTTTTGCCTCTAGTATTTTCTGTACAAGATTTGTGGATAGATATTGTTTGAATTGGGTTTTGTTTGGAATATCTTGTTTTCTTTATCTATGGTGATTAAAAAGTTTGCTGGATATAGTAGTCTGGGATTACAGCTCTGGTCTCTTATAGTCTGCATGACATCCATCCAGGCCCTTCTAACTTTTGTAGTCTCTGTTGAAAAGTCAGCTGTGATTCAGATAGGTCTGCCTTTATATGTTCGTTGGCCTTTCCCCCTTGCAGCTTTTAATATTTTTACTTCTGTGCATTTAGTGTTTTGATTATTAAGTGGCAGAAGGACTTTTTCCGGTCTAACCTATTTGGTGTTCTGTAGGCCAGTTGTATATTTATAGGCATCCTTTTTTGCAGGTTGGGGACATTTCTTCTATGATTTTATTGAAGACATTTTCTTGGCCTTGGAGCCAGGAATTTTCTCTTTCTTCTATTCCTATTATTCTTTTGTTTCGTCTTTTCATAGTGTCCTTAACTTTTTGGATGTTTTGTATCAGGAATAATTTGGGTTTAACATTATCTTTGGCAAATGTATGGTTCTTCAATTGTGTCTTCTATGCTTAGGCTCCTTCCTCCATCTCTTCTATTCTGTTGGTGATGCTTTCCTCTGTAGTTCCTATTTTCTCCCTTAAGTTTACCATATCCAGGATTCCTTAGTGTGTTTTTTTCTTTATTGTTTCTATTTCTGTTTTCAGGTCTTGAACAGTTTCACTAATTTCCTTCACCTGTTTAATTGTGTTTTCCTGCATTTTTAAAGGAATTTTAAATTTCCTCTTTAACGGGCTCCATCTCATTATAAGTTGTATTTAAGGTCATCCTCTTGAGCTTCGGCAGTATTAGAATATCCAGGGCTTGCTGTGGTAGGATAGTTGGGCTCTGGTGGTGCCATATTGCCCTGGCCCTTGTTGATTGTATTCTTATGTTGGCCTTTAGCCATCTGGCTGGCCTTGGTGTTGGCTCTAGTAGCTGTGCCTCAGGTGAACCTCAATGTTTCTGGGGTCCCAAAGGCCTCTGCTGACTACACTGGGGTGTGCCTCTCTGCTAGCAGTGGTGGCTCTAGTGGCTCTGAATCCTGTGCCCCAGGCGGGTCAGGATGATAGAGAGTAAGTAGAGAGCACTTGAAACTGACTGTTGCTTGGAAGCCCGACAAGCCTCCTTGGGATGCGGATGAAGGCAGTTGGAGTCCTCTGCTGGTTGTGTCTCAGGTGGATCAGGAAGGTCAGGTGTCAAGGACAGAGGGCACTAAGCTGAATGTTGCTCAGGATCCCCACAGGCATCCTAAGGATGGGGATGGGGTTTAGGCCCACCTACAGCTCCCCTCTGCTGGCTCTGCTGCCTGTGTCCCAGGTGGGTCAGGCAGATCAGAAGTTGGTGGAGAGGACTCTAAACTGAATGTTGCTTAGGTCCCCCTCACAGACCTTTGTGGAATAGTGGACAATGGGCCCATCTCAGCTTCTTATAAAAAAATTTCCCCCTCACAATCTATTTTCACTATTTCTGTCTCTCTCTCTCTGTCTTTCTCTGTCTCTCCACCATTGACTCATTACTCAAACACCTGCTACCCTATTTGCACATATGATGCTCAGTGATGTATGTATCATTTTATTTAACTTCCCTTAATACTGTACAGAAGATGTGATGCTTTTCATACACAGAAACAGTTAGGCTAGCTTTACTAAAGGAACTCGACCATTCACAGCTGGGACTAGGATTCTGGTACCCAGAGGTAGAGTGTGTGTAGTTAGTCTTTAGCCTGTATCCTCAAGCCTTTACCATTCTGACTCTGAGCTGACAGTTAACTCCTCCTGGCAGGAATGGTGAGGAGAACAACTCAGGGATTGCTTTTGTGGATTTTCAAGCCCTGAACCCTTCACTCCCATCTGCCAGTCTTCATCCATCCCTTCACCAATTTCTGGGCCCTGTGGTGCCCAGAAGCCAACAGCATCTGGTGCTTTCTGTATTTGTATGGCAGGTTCAGCCATGGACCCTGGTGGCTGTAGTTGTAGGTGCAATTCTTTGGACCCTTGTTGACCCTTTCCCTGGGGATGATGTCTATAGTCTCTGATTCCCTTGTAGATCATTCCCTGAGGTTGGCCAGTTGCCCTCTCAGCCTTATAGCTTTTCTCCTTTGAATCTCTCCATCACCATGTCATGACACTCTTCTCCAGTCTCTCAGCCCAGCCTCCGTATCAACATCTCAGCTGTTCTAGGAAATGTCAATAAGAGATAGCAAAGGCCTGGTGTAAAGAAATGGGAGCTGCAAACAAAGGTCCATGTCACTGAGATGCCCTTGTTATAAAGAATATTGAAGCACCCAGAAGTGCCTCTGAGTTCCTCCAATGTTCAACTCCCCATCCACCTCTGTGCTCATTGCTGCTCATCAGTGCAAGCACAAGGGAGAAACCACAGTCCCTGCTTAGAACCTGTCTGCAGTTCTTTCTGCTTCCTTTGCTTTCATTTAACTAAGCTCTGCATTTGCCTCTGACTAAGATCATTGGGATTTGGGGGGCATGGCAAAGGTTATAAACCAAGGTGGTCTTCAACTCTATATGCAGTAGAAGATGACCTTAAAATCTCAGCCTCCAGCCTCCACCTCTGGATGCTGGAATTACAACCGCGCACCCTCATGACCACTGTATATGGTCCTTAAAGCACACTACAACTCACCTACAGCCACCCATACTTTTTTGAGACAGAACCTCACAATGTAGACAGGACTGGCCCTGCATTCATGACCATCTTCCCTCAGCCTTCTGAGTTCTGTGATGACAATTGGGTACCAATCATACCCAACTGACAAATAAAAGTAATTCAAAGATTGATTTTCTGAACAAAAGTGACCACTGTTGTCAGTGCATGTTTCTGAGTTGTTTTGGACACAATAGAGTTCACATTTTCTTCCCTTCCTTCTCTCTCTCTCTCTCTCTCTCTCTCTCTCTCTCTCTCTCTCTCTCTCTCTCTCTCTCTCTCTCTCTCTCTCTCTCTCTCCCTCTCTCTCTCTCCCCCCCACTCTGTCCATATATCAAACTCTCAACACTGTGTTGTGTGTGCTTTCTACTTTTGCGTTTCTCTTTCTTTGTCTGTGCACTCATGTTTTTTTCTTTATGCCAATTCTTCAAAACTCACCCTGGGATTTCTGTAGTTCCTCCACCAGACACTGGGCCTTTCCTTTATCCGCTCATCCACACTCCACTTTCCTATCACAAAGTCCCTCATAGTGGCCAAAGAGAATCACCACAGGGTCTTCCAATGTTCCCCATTGAAAAAGATCAGACCTAAGAAGGGGAAGCATGGGTGGGTTACATTGGAAGTTGAGAGAATCTTGAGTCCTTCCCCACAGCTTGAGATCCACCCCTCAGACTCATTTTCCGGGGCCACATCCTCCACTCCACCCTGTACCATATCTCGCCATTTCCCCATACAATTGGCTCAATCACAGCAACTGTCTCCTAGCCAGAGAAAGCCTCAGCATGGCCCACCAGTGCTTCCCTAATGGCCTCTGTCCCACACAAAATGACCACGGGCCTTGGTCCCAGGTGCACTGTGAACACAGCTCCATATTCTTCATGAAGCTGCCAAATATAAGGGTATCAAATTCATGGTTATTAAAGCACAGATGTTGTTGTTAAACTCTTAAACAGTTAGATATAGATTGGTAAATAGGCCTGTCCTCCCCTGGTCACCCTTCCCCATCTGAGAACCTAAGAGTTGAAGGGTTATTTCAACATGGGGTCTGTACTGATTTGTTGGATACTCTAAATCAGTGCACCAGTACAGTAGAGCGAGGGAGGGAAGCCAACACCTACTTCTAATCCTCTCACTGGGGAGGAAGAGGCCAGAGAATGCACAGTCCTCCTTGTCTGTACATCCAGTTGGAGACCAGCCTGGGTCACATATGACCCTATCTCAAAAAGTAGATACAGGTATGGAGGTGGATATTGATACACGTATTGATCCAGGCCCACGCCCTTCAGTCTGGCCAGCTCTTTTTGGCATCTCATCTAAGAACCATCTTTCTTGTGACCCAGCTTCAAATTGTTCAATGCCTCCTACCACAGTCAGAGAGCATGATCCTGACCCACCCACTGG
>JAQQSO010008204.1:0-10136 GCA_028658305.1 Pachyuromys duprasi
TTGGTGTTCTATTCAGGAAGAAGTCTCCTGTGCCAATGAGTTCTAGGGTCTTTCCCACTTTTTCTTCTAGAAGGTTTAGTGTGTCTGGTTTTATGTTGAGGTCTTTGATCCACTTGGACTTTAGCTTTGTGCAAGGTGATAAATATGGATCTATTTTCATTTTTCTGCATACAGATATCCAGTTGGACCAGCACCATTTTGGATTTAATTTTGTCCATTTCCTGTGTCTCCTGTTTGAATATCAGCTTCTTAATGTGTTATTATTATTTAGGAAATTATAAACTTGAGGCCAGGATAAAATACTTCTTCAGTGGTGAATACTGAATGTTTATTGTATTTTTCTATACATTTAAACAATTTTTAATAATCAGCAATTAACTAGATGAATACAGAATGTACAGTGTAGGTTTTTTAATTTTATTTTTATCATTTGGAAATTTTACAATTTGTATACTGTACTATGATCAAAACAGTTTACCATTTCCCTCTTATTTCCCCTGTATGAACCCAAAATGTGACCTCCAGACTTTGTATCCATCTCTCTATCTGTACCTATACCTATATTTTCCACAATATTCAATTACTGATGCCCATATGTACGTAGATGTGCGATCACCCACTGCAGCATGGAAAATCAAAGAACTTTGGATTTAAAAGAAACATGTCTCAAGCAAGACGTGTTAGCTGGTAAAGTTGGTTTTGCTGCCATCCCTGATAACCTAAGACTGATCCCTGGAACTCATATGAAGGAAGTGGAGAACTACTTCCTATCAACTGTTCAGGAACATGCACACACCCACACATACACACACACAGAGACAGAGACAGAGAGACGGATAGAGGGAGAGAGAGAGTAAAAAAAAAAAAAAAAAAACTAAAACTAAATGGAAGAAATAGTTCCAAATAATTTAGCCATTTTTTTTAGCTGATACCTCGAGCAATTATCTTAGTTCTTGTTTCTTTTATAAGAAAAATCATGCATGCCTCACAAGGCAGAGTTCTTTATCATTGGAGTTTTAATATACTTTAGCACCTATATAGAATCATGGTTGAGGGATAAGAGTCCTGTATAGTTCTTTACAAGTGTGGGTCCCAGTTTTCATTTAGATCCCAACACCAATGAGAGTGGAAGGGAGATGTCACTGTTGGACCAAAGTCACGATAGCAACTGAAAGGCTTTGGTACTGAGTACAGTTTGCATTTTTATTTTATCCTCTAAATCCACAAGGTGGGGCAGGCAAGTAAGGGAGATTTTACTAAAAGAAGCCTATAGAGTAGCTGTTGTTAGGGACAATGACCCACTGTTCTACCTATATCTCTAGATCATTCTGTTTCAGTAAGCAAGTGAAATCATACTTGGCAAACAGGCAGTACAAGAAGCACCTTAAGTACATCATTAGATAAATCAACGAATCAGTATGTCATAATTGGTCTTTTCTGCCTTACTTTACTTTATTTCTTCCCTTATCACTTTTGGGATAAAGATCTATAGGAGAAAGTCTCTTAATCACACACAGGCAGGTTCACCAATGGCAAATCCAAGGTTAGTCTTGGTCCTTAACAAGGAAAACCATCTGAATGCTACTCTTTTTAAACTTTGCTAATGAACAGATGTTTCCATAGAGACAGAAAGAGAAAAGTTTCACAGATACAATAATTACTAGTTATTGATGTGTAAAGTTTTCTACTTTCTAGGCCCCAGATATGCTTCAATTAACATGTAAAATAGCTTCAGGAAATATAAGGCAGGTGTTTTTTTGTTTGTTTGTTTGTTTTGTTTTGTTTTGTTTTTACTTCTTTATGGTGAGAGCTTAGTTTGCAAGATGGTCAAGTTGTCTCCATGATGAAGCATAGCAGTTATAAGCATGCTTTGGAAATCAAAGAGTATGCTGCAGTGAAAACTGACTCACCTCTTGTTTTGTATTTTTATTTTTTTATTTTTATTTTTGTTTTTCAAAGGAAAGAGGTTGCTTAACCACTGTAGCCTTGTGGTAGGTAGACTTAAATTTGGCCCTGGTGGTTTTGGCCCTTTGCAGTATGAGTGGTTCTTGTGGCATGCTCTTGAGCATATCATATACTCTTCTGGAAACTATATGTCAGTATCTCAGTCTCCTTCCCCATAATAGGCTTGCTTTAGCATCTAGTTCTCCTCCTTATGTGCCTGACAAAGACAGAAAATGTGGCATTGAGCCAAACAACAAAGGACTAGAGGTCACTGCTGATAGCTCCAAGCTCAGGACCAGAAGTCATTCCAACCATGAGAGCCTGTAAGAGAACTTTATTCTCAAATGACTCCACAGACTCCACAGAAAATCTGATGGCACACTTGTGAGGCTGCAATGCATAGGATCAGGTGATATGTTCTCAGATTGTGACCTGTGAAAACTGAAATTGCAAAGGCCTTGTTTTCCAAGCCATTTTCTTAACTTTAGGAAACACTATGCCACACTATAAGTGACAAATACTTATATGTCTCAGTGCTTTTAAAATAAGTTTCATGAATATGTGATAGCAACCTAGGAGCTGGAATCTTTTAGGAGATGTGATAGAGAAAGTTTAAACTACCTAGATCTCACTATGTGCACTGGGAAGATCCTACTACAGAGATCATGGGAAAAGAAGGAGAAACTTGAGTTTAGAAGGAAGAAGGGTAGTCCTTTAAGTGTGGGAATCAAGTTCAGCAGGAGAGACTCCTGAAATTCTATGCTTGTAAATTGAGCTTATTGTTATTTATTATGGTGATGATGACAGTGATGAAGAGACTTTGAAGCAACTTATAAACAACTTTTTGAAAGTGCCACCCCTATTGCTTCCTGCTGCTTTCAATGCAGTGAAAAATATTAACTAAAGAAGCAGGACAGGAGCCTACCACAGAGGGCCTCTGAAAGACTCTACATAGCAATGTTTCAAAGCAGATGCTGACACTCATAACCAAACCTTCAGCAGTGTGCAGGGAATCATATGAAAGAAGAGGGAGTTAGTAAAACCTGGAGAGAACAGGAGCTCCACAAGAACCAAATATACCTGGGCACAGGGGATTGTCTGAGACTGGTTCTCCAACCAGGGACCATGCATGGATATAACCTAGAACCCCTGCTCAGATGTAGCCCATGGCAGCTCAGTATCTAAGTGGCTAACCTAGTAAAGGGAACAAGGACTGTCTTTGGCATGAACTCTATGGCTAGCTCTCTGACCTCCCCCGTTCCCTGTGGGAGGGGTAGCCTAGCAAGACCACAGAGGAGAACACTGCAGCCAGTCCTGGTGAGACCTGATAAGCTAGGATCAGGTGGAAGGGGAGGAGGGCCTCTCCTAACAGGAGGTGAAGGAGGGAGGGTAGGATTGGGAGGGAATGAGGGAAGGGGCTACAGCTGGGACACAAAGTAAATAAACTGTAATTAATATAAAAAATAAAAAATATGAAAAAATAAATCTATGGATGACATGTAAATAAAGGAACTTCACACACACACACACACACACACACACACACACACGAGAAGACTGAATAGAAAGGCCAAGCCTTGGAGGCCTGGAAAACCATCAGCCTCCATATAACATGGCAAAGGCTTGTTAAAATCTAGAAATTGCGTTTGAAGATAAGGTGTAGAGGCAAGGGGAAGGACTGTGCAATCTTTTGCTCCAACTTCAGAAAGATCAGAAAGGTCGCAATATTGCTCTGCATCAAAGGCCTTTCCCAGAGATTAAGTGGCCATTTCATAGATCCCGTCAATCACCTGT
Organism: Pachyuromys duprasi; assembly: GCA_028658305.1. NCBI lineage: Eukaryota > Metazoa > Chordata > Mammalia > Rodentia > Muridae > Pachyuromys > Pachyuromys duprasi. Next base: position 3,739 of record JAQQSO010008204.1, read on the forward strand.
AAAGCCTGAGATTCTCTAGGGGCCATGCCCCTCTGCCAGGGTGAAAGCCCATTGAGAGGATGTGGCTATTGCTTACCTCAGCACTGCTGAGACCCCTTGATGGCACCCAATGTCCATGACAAAATCATTTGAACAAACACTCCAAGAGGGGTCGCAAATAACTGCGAGAAGTCCGTTGTGGCACTGAGTTGATGCAGGAAGGAGGCTGAAAAGTCAGCCCAGTGACACTCACATGCAAACCACACTTCATTTCTGCCCTATTGTTACCTGAGGAACACTCTGTAAGTACTTATTTTACAGATAATGAAATTGTGTTCTTTTTCATTCTATTTTTTTTCCCCACTGATAGAATTATCCAGGAGTCAGCAGAGATTGTGTCAACTGGCTTCTTGTTTCCAGAGATCTTCAAAATCTTTCTGATGTGTCAACCGCCTTGCCAGTGAATTGAGGAGTGACATTTTCTCAGCTTCCTGAAGCACTGTAGAGTACAGGAAAATGAAGGAACTATAAGCAGGCTGTCACTGTGACTGGTCCTTAGCATAACACAGGCTCTCTGGAAAGCCTTATTTGTCTAGGATGTTTGCTAAGAGGATGTTTGCTTCGTCTGTAGACATTTCTCCACAGCAAGATACTCTGAACAGTAAGAGCAGCTGCCATGCAGCTGAGAGATATCATAGCCAAAACACTTGTTCTCCAGGCCACTTGGTGTGTTCAGTGTGGAACTGCCTAGGGTTATCCTCACAGCTTGAACTCAGGGTCACTCAGTGTCCTCACCATGGAAACAAGTATTGGTCACACGATGGCACAACTTCTTTGGCTGCTGTTGGTCAGTAAGAAGCCTTAATCCATTTCATTATTACTGAGTTCTATTTGCGTACTGGTGTGATCAGCTGAAGTACAAATGATGTTATTCCTACATACAGATCTGCCAATGTACCTTGGGCACTGAAGGCGTTTCTTATGAGTCTGTGGAGTCTCACAGGCTGGTCATTGTCTATACTGTTGTTTTAGGTGCTCATCCTTGCCTAAAGATACTCTTAATTTCATTGCTTGCCTGGCTCTTACTATCTCCTCCAAATCGTTAAATCACCACCCCAGGATGGTCATGTGACATGATACTCTAACTGAAACTCAGAATTCCCTGTTCCTGAGTCCTGAAACACAATCTCCTCTCCTTCCCCTTTTCCTTCTTGTCATTCTTCCCTCTCCCCTTTCCTCCACCTTCTGCTTTTCTTCCTACCTTTCTACCTTCTTCTCTCCATTTTAAGAAACAGCCCCTACTCACCTGTAAGGAAAGGTCATCAACTTCAAGTTTAATGTCAGCGCCTTCCCATAGATCCTTCTCAATGAACAGCTTTCTTTCCTTTCCTCGGTGGCCATTCTCATCCCAACTCTCTTCTCTTAGGATACCATCTCTACTGATCTAAGGCATTTGTTTCATTTACAACTAAGTTAAGGACACTGTCAAGGATATTGCAAATAGAATACGTAAGAAATAGAAATTACTTAATAATAAATAAATACATGAACAAATTTGTTAGTATATTTTTGTTCATATTTGTATTCTGTTAATATAATTACATTAATATAACTTCTCCATTAGCATTATTCTTCCTCTTTTTATTAAAGACTCTGATTTGGGGTGACTTATTAGACATTTAAAATTCTCATTTTTATCACCATACTTTGAGCTTTATTTTTTTTAACCTTTCACATTTGCCATTGAATTCCTAACATAAGAATCCTTAATAGTCTAGTCTAAATGAGGAACGATATAGCTCATCAGGCATCGTCTTGCTGTTAGAAGAACTCATCCTGTTATAGCATTATAATCAATGAAGTAATTTTGACCAAAACTATGAAAAAGAGATTTTCTTTCATACCTAAATGTTTATGTCATTTTAATTCTTCTGCTTCCTTGTCCAATATCAGTTCTATCAGCCTGCCCATAACTCGGAGCCCACAGAACACAAATATTTACAAGTGGCCAATGGTTTTGAGGTTTTGCCTCCTTATCCCCTTTGCCGACCCTGAGTGTCTTCCCATGATGTGCCTGATCTACAGGGACACAGAGCATCAGGGCTTTTACCTTGTGAAAGACAGACTCAAGTCATGTGACTAAACCCACAGACTCTTCTCTGAAGCTGCTATGTCATCAGCTCAAGTTTCTGGCTTTTGTTTTAGAAGGTGGAGAAAGAAAGCCACATAACAAATGAGAGAGAAGCAGGAAAGATGGCTCCTGGGTGCTGTGTGCCAGGTGTCGCAGCTTCAGTTGGTAGTGTGGTTAAACCAAAAAATCATCTTGATGGTTGATGTCCTTGGGAGGCCTGCTCTTTTGGTGGGGAAGGTGGAGAAGGGGTGGATCTGGGAGAGCAGGAGAGTTCAGGGGAAAGACTGGGGACAGGAGGGAGAGGAAACTGCAGTGGCGATGTAATATATGAGAGAAGAATAAAAAGGAAAAAAAAAGGAAAAAAAAATGATGGATGAACAGTGGGAGCAGGCTTTAGGAAAGCTTTACAAAAGGGTAAATATCAAAAGAGAAAGAAAGAAAAGGAAGGAGCTAATCAGGACAAACATGAGAAGAAACTGTTCTATTTACAGAAGAGACTGTAAAATAAAGACTTCAAGCATGACACCTAAGCAACTTAAAAGGAAAAAGGAAAAAAAAATACACAAGTATTCAGAGGTGAATGGCTTGTAAATGCTGTGCACACAGTTGAAACTCACTGCTTGTAAGCAGTAAAAGGGGTTGAGGTGGACATAGTCTAACACTGGTTACCTTCTACCACATTATTATTATTATTATTGCTATTTGTTTGGGGTTTTTTATCCAAATCTCTTTAATAATACACACATTTCACTAAGAAGTTTTTCAAGCAGTGGACAATATGCAAAGACAAGATCATTTGCAGTGTATTTTATGCTTCCCTTTATGTCCAAGGGTTGGCAAGAGAAAACACAGCATAGCTCAAAGCATTGCAAACTGTGTGCACACAGTTTACCCACATTCAAACTTCTTTATAAAGATCATCAAAACTGGCTGCAATAATTTAACATGGTATAAATATCACTCCCATAATTAAACACTTATTTCTGGGAATGTTTTGGGTTTTTTTTTTTTTTGAGAGAGAATGTCTCTATAACAGCCCTGGCTGCCCTGACCTGACTTTGGAGACCAAGCTAGCCTTGAACTAACAGATCTGCCTGACTCTTGCCTCCGAAGTGCAGGGATTAAAGGCCTGTGCCACCATGCTTGGCTCCACCTTATTTTTTGAGACAGCAATGCTCACTAAATCCAAAGGTCACTGATTGGCCATACTGACCGGCTAGTAAACTACACTGTGTGCTACACCATGACACACTACAGCTTCCACCGTGACTTCTGTTTATTTGTTTTTGTTTGTTTGCTTTTCTTTTGGGGGAGACTGCAGGGGCTGAGGGTAGACATGGAGGGCCTATGAGATGGACAGGACTGGGGTGCTTGGTGTGAAATTCCCACAAACAATCAATAAAATGTCTTGTTTTAAGCTCGCTTTGAAAAATTTTAACTGTCATTTCCTTGTGTGAAAAATCAGGGAAGTGAGCACTTTGTTTTGGTGTCTCACTGGGGACTGAGAGGAAATACCACCAAGTGGACCCATAGCATAAGTCACAGGGAAGACGTCTTGCCTGCAAACGGGACTAGGAAAGGTAAGAGTTAACTGAAATTACAAAAGAAGCATTTCTTTGTTGGAATAAACTTAACTTTGAAAAAGAAGAATCAGCATTGAACTGGAGACACTCAGTGGGTAAAATGCTTGCCCTGCAGTCCTGATGAGCTGAGTTCAGACTGCCATAAGTATTAAAACAGCTGGCATATTAGTGCCTGAGTCCGTGCTCCCAAAGCACCCTGTGAGGAGATGAGAAGCAGAGATAGTAGGGCGACCTGAAGCTTGCAGGCCTGCCTGGTTGATGCTCAGAGGCTGAAGGAGAGACTACAGGGAAAGTAGATGGCAGAAATTGAACTCCAGGTTGTTCTCCGGCCTCCATACATGTATGTCTTGGGACGCACATAGCCTGTTACATGCCTGCCCATACTCACATGTGTGCACACATACATCATGTACATATGTGTGCAACCACACACCTGTGGACACATACATCCCATCTTCTCTCCAAGTTTTCATCTTTCCCTCAGCCTACTAACTAGAGAGCTGAGGACTTGATGCATACACTTTCAGCTCACTTTCTTCTTCTCTGAATAATCCATCTGTACACACGTGTGAGGCATTAGAAACAGCAAGTGAGTTTTTGACAGTTTTGTATTCTATTTTATCTCTAAAGTCTGTTAGATACACTTCTGTAAGCAAGAGGCTCTTTAGTCTTCTGGCTGATGGGATTGTAGCCAGTAATTCTGAGTCGGTGTCTGGTATCTGTGGCTGCTAGTGATGTTATCAGCTCACTTCATACATCCCCCAAAGAGCAGGGTAGATTCAGACTGCTGTATCCACCCAGAAAGTGAGACCAAACACTGAAGTGCTTGTGAACTCTTAGATCGTGGTACTGGGGAGTCAGGGGTGGTGCAGTCAGGATACAGGACTGCCAGCCTGTCCTGGTGAAAGGTTGCAGGTGCCTGAGCTTACATGCTTTCTCGATGCTTCTTTTCTGTCAGGTGAAAGTCTGGACCCTGAGCAGTGTTCACTCTCACTTAGCCTTAATTCTCCATCCTGGCCTGACTCTAGCATACTCACGATGCTTCTGTTTAATCCATTGCTAATACCTGTTGCTGAAAGTAAGACTGTTGCATGGTTCTAGAACTTTCATTTTCAAATATCCCTGCAGGAGGGTTGGGGAGATAGCTCAGTGAGAAAACTGCTCCCAGCAGAGTCATGAGAAACTGAATTTGCTCCCCAGCACCCAGGCAAAAAGCAGGCATGGTGGCTTGTGCCTGTTGTCATAGCACTGGAGAAGCAGAAATGGAACTCTCTGATCACCGACAGTCTAATTAAATCTGTGAGCTGCAGTGAGAGACCCCATCCCAGAAAGTGAGGGGATGAGCAACCTCAGAGGACATTTGATGTAGCCACTCAGCCACCCACTCATGTGTGCACGCGCAGGAGCACATACCCAAATGAAAAGGTCAACACTGATGACACAAAACCTTCTTGAATTTAGAGATCTGAGAAAGCTGGCCTAATCAATATCCCAGAGTGATTTTCATTTTCAGGCTTTCTTTATATTTTATACTTAGTATGTGGGTTATGAAACATATAGGAGAAAAATTCAACTGAATTATAAATATTGTCTTAGGGTTACTGTTGCTTTGATGGATTAAAGCAACCTGGGAAGAAAGCAGTTTATTTGACTCAATTATCTTGAATCACATTTTATTGAAGAAAGTCAAAGTACGTGCTCAAACTAGGCAGAGGGACCTGGAGATAGGCACTGAGGCACAGGCCATGAAAAAGTGCTTCTTACTGACTCATGGTTCAGCCTGCTTCTTATAGCACTCAGGACCACCTGCCCAGTGATGGCACCAACCACAATTTCCTGGGCCTTCCCCAAACAGTTGCTAATTAAGAAAATGTCCTTCAGATTTACCTGCAGCCTGATCTTACAGAGGCATCTTTCTCATTTGAGGTTCCCTCCTCTGATGGCTCTAGCTTGCCTCATGTTGCCATAAAATTAGCCAGGACTTTCATGATTTCCTCATTTTTAATTGCTGAGTAGTATTCCATTGTGTAAAAGTGCCATAATTTCTGTATCCATTCCTCAACTGAGGGACATCTGGGTTGTTTCCAGGTTCTGGCTATTATGAATAAAGCTGCTACGAACATGGTTGAGCAAATGTCCTTGTTGTGTACTTGAGCATCTTTTGGATATATGCCTAAGAGTGGTATAGCTGGGTCTTGAGGAATCACTATTCCTAATTGTCTAAGAAAGCACCAATTGATTTCCAGAGTAATTGCACAAGTTTGCATTCCCACCAGCAAAGAAGGAGCGTTCCCCTTTCTCCACAACTTTTCCAGCATGTGTTGTCACTTGAGTTTTTGATCTTAGCCATTCTGGTGGGTGTAAGGTGAAATCTCAGGGTTGCTTTGATTTGCATCGCCTTGATGGCTAAGGACATTGAGCATTTCTTTAAGTGCTTTTCTGCCATTCCTTAATCCTCTACAGAGAGTTCCCTTTTTAGCTCCATACCGCATTTTTTAATTGGATTACTTGGTTTGTTGCTTTTTTTTTTTCTAATCAACTTAAGGTTTTATTGATGCAAAAAATAAGTATAAGATTCTGCATATTGATGCAAAAATAAGTAATAAGACAAAAGGTAGATTATTGAATCTACTCATCTTAAGGTTTTATTTGTTCTCAAATAAGGTTAATTTTAACTATGGTATAGGATTTTGCATATTGATGCA
>JAQQSO010008205.1:0-10136 GCA_028658305.1 Pachyuromys duprasi
CTACATCTGTGCAGGGGTTCTAGGTTATCTCCATGCATGGTCCTTGGTTGGAGTTTCAGTTTCAGAAAAGACCTCTTTGCCCAGATTTTTTGGTTCTGTTGCTCTCCTTGTGGAGCTTCTGTCTCCTCTAGTTCTTTCATCTCTCCCTTCTTTCAAAAGATTCCCTGTACTCTGCCCAAAGTTTGGCCATGAGGCTCAGCATCTGCTTCGATACCCTGCTGGGTAGAGTCTTTCAGAGGTCCTCTGTGGTAGGTTCCTGTCCTGGTCTTGTTTTCTCCCTCTTCCCATGCCCATCCTGTTTGCCCTTCTGAATGTGGTCCTCCATGTTAGTTTAAAATGACCCTGGGATTTCACCTTAAATCCATCAGAATGGCTGAGAAAAAGAAAACAAAAAACAAAACAAAAACAAAAAACAAAAAACAAAAAAACCTCAAGTGAAAATACATGCTGGAAAGAATTTGGAGAAAGGAGAACCCTCCTCCATTGCTGGTGGGAATGTAAACTTGTACAACTTTGGAAATCAATCTGGTACTTTCTCAGATAATTAGGAATAGTGCTCCCTCAAGATCCAGCTATACCACTCATAGGCACATATCCAAAAGATGCTCAAGTGTACAACAAGGACATTTGCTCAACCATGTTCATAGCAGCTTTATTCAGAATAGCCAGAATCTGGAAACAATCCAAATGTCCCTCAACTGAGGAATGGATAAAAAAATCGTGGTTCATTTACACAATGGAATACTGCTCAGCAATTAAAAACAAGTAAATCATGGAATTTGCATGCAAATGGTGAGAACTAGAAAAGATTATTCTGAGTGAGGTATCCCAGAAGCAGAAAGACACACATGGTATATACTCATTTATAAGTGGATATTAGACATATAGTATAGAGTAAACATACTAAAATCTGGACTGGGGCTTTTATTGGTTGGGGGTCTTTTATTGGCTGTTTCTATTTTTTTATGGCTTATGTGACTTTTTAGACTGTTTACATGATTTTGATTTAGCTTTGGTAGATAAAATCTATCCAGGAAATTGTCCATTTCATTTATATTTTCCAATCTTGTGGAATATACCCTTTTGAGGTAAGACCTAATGATTTTGTGGATTTCACCCTATTGTTATGTCCCCCTTTCTGTTCCTGATTCTGTTAATTTGGATACTCTCTCTCTCTCACCCTTTTTGTTAGTTTGGCTAAGGGTTTGTCTATTTTGTTGATTTTCTCAAAGAACAAGCTCTTGGTTTCATTGATTTTTTTTTCTGTGTTTTTATCTTTGTTTCCAGTTTATTGTTTTCAGCCCCGAGTTTAATTATATCCTGTTGTTTATTCCTCTGTGATGTGTCTGCTTCCTTCTGTTCTAGAGGTTTCAGGTGTGCTGCTAATTTACTAATATAGGATCTCTCCAATTTCTTTATGAAAGTACTTGGTGCTATGGACTTCCCTCTTAGCACTGCTTTCATTGTGTCTGATGAGTTTAGATATGTTGTGTCTTCATTTTCATTGAATACTAAAAAGTCTTTAATTTCTTCCCTGACCCAGTGATCCCTGAGTAGGGAGTGGTCCAATTTCAATGAGTTTGTAGGCTTTCTGTTGTTTCCGTTAGTTCCACTTGATTCATGATGTATCTTAGTTTCTTTATTTCCCCATTTAGTTTCTGTCTTGATGATCTGTCCATTGGAGAGAGTGGGGTATTGAATCTCCTACTATTAATGAGTGAGATTCCATGTGTGATTTAAACTTTAGTAATGTTTCTTTTATGAATGAGAGTGCCCTTGTATTTGGGGCATAGATGTTCAAAATTGAGATTTTGTGTTGGTGGATTTTTCCTTTGATGAGTATAAAGTGTCCTTTTCCATCTCTTTTAATTAGTTTTGGTTGAAAGTCTATTTTATTAGATACTATAATGACTACTCCAGCTTGCTTCCTGGATCCGTTTGCTTGAAAAACCATTTTCTAGCCATTTACTCTGAAGCAATATCTTTGTTGCTGAGGTGTGGTTCATGTATACAGCAGAAATATGGGTCTTTCTTTCTTACCCATTCTGTTAACCTGTGTCTTTTTATTGGGGAGTTGATTCCATTGATGTTGAGAGATATTAATGACCACTTCTTGTTACTTCCTGTTATTTTGATGTTGATAGTGGTAGAGTGTGTAATACCCTTCTCTTGGCTTTGCTCATGTGGGATTATTTATTTTCTGTTTTCCTGGGTATAGTTTACCTCCTTGAGTTGTAGTTTTCATTCTCATATCTTCTGTAGGTGTGGCTTTATACATAGGTACCATTTAAATTTGTTTTTGTGTGGAATATCTTGTTTTCTCCCTCTATGGTGATTAAAATTTTGCTGCCTATGGTAGTCAGGGTTGATATCTATGGTTTCTTATTGTCTGCAAGATATCTTTTCAGACTCTTCTGGTTTTTAGAGTTTCTGATGAGAAGTCAGGGGGTAATTCTGGTGGATTTGCCTTTATATGTGACTTGGATGTTTTCCCTTGCTGCTTTTAGTATTCTCTCTTTGTTCTGCACATTTAATGTTTTGATTATTAGGCGGTGGGTTGATTTTCTTTTCTGTTCCGATCTATTTGGTGTTCTATAAGCTTATTTCATGTTTATAGGCCTCTCTTCTCTTTCATAGACGTTTTCTTCTATGATTTTTGTGGAGAATATTGTCTGGGCCTTGGAGATGAGAGTCTTCTCCTTCTTTCATTCCTCTTATTCTTAGGTTTGGTCTTTTCATAGTGTTCCAGATTTCTTTGATGTTCTGTGGCAGGAGGGTTTTAGATTTTACATATATATTTACATATATATATATATATATATATATATATCAATTTCTTCAATAGTATCTTCTACCCCTGAGGTTTTCTCTTCCATCTCTTATATTCTGTTGGAGATGCTTGTGTATATAGTTCCTGTCTTCTTCCCTAGGTTTTCCAGCTGCAGAATTGTCTCAGATTTTGTTTTTCTTTGTTGATTCTATCTCTGTTTTTAGGTCTTGAACAGTTTTATTCATTTCCTTCTCCTGTTTCATTGTAGTTTTGTATATTTCCTTAATTTCTTTAAAAGATTTGTTCAATTCTTTCATCTGTTTGAGTGTATTTCCCTGGGATACTTTAAGAGATTTATTTTCTTCCTTTAATGCCTCTATCATTTCCATAACCTCAGCTTTAAAAGCTTTTTCTTACACTTCAAGTATGATTGCATCTCCAGAGCTTGCTGCAGTAAGACCCCTGGTTTCTACTGCTGCCGTATGTCCCTGAGTTTTCTTGCTTGTGTTCTTATGCTGGCCTCTAGCCATCTGGTTTACTCTGGTGTTTGCCGGACTGGTGTTCCCTCAACTGGATTCACTGGCTGTGTCTCAGGTGTGCCAGGCAGCTGGAGAGCGAGCAGAAAGACCTCTGAGCCAGAGAGCTGCTTGGGTACCCCGCAGGCCTCCTCAGGATGGGGGACAATGGGGCTTGGGCTGTGAGCCTAGTTCACTTCTGCTGGGTTCACTGTCTTTGCTGGGCTTACTGTTTCTGATCCAGGTGGGCCAGACAGCTGTGGAGCAAGCGAGAAGACCTCCAAACCAAGAGCTGCTTGGGTGCCCTGCATGCCTCCTTTGGATGGGGGACAACGTGGCTTTGGTCCTGCACCAAACTCATCTCCCCTGGATTCACTGCCTCTGCTGGGCTCAATGTTTCTGACCAGGTGGGCCAGGCAGATGGGGAACAGACAGAATGTTCTCTGAGCTGAGAGTTCCTCCTGTACCTCATAGACCTCCTCAGGATGAGAGACAATTGGGCTTGAGTTGTGAACCTAGCTCACCTCTGCTGGGTTCACTCTCTCTGCTTGGCTCACTGTTTCTAACCCTGTTGTGCCAAGTAGATGGGGAGCAAGCAAGAAGACCTCTGAACTGAGAGCTTCTCTCGTGACCCACAGGCCTTCTCAGGATGAGATACAACTGGGCTTGAGTTTAGTGTCTATTTCACCTCCACTAGGTTCACTGTCTCTGCTGGGCTTGCTCAGAGATAATGCTGTTGACAGCAGAATTCCACATATCTGATGCCCTGTATATCTGCAGCATTCTGTTATCTGCTGCACTCCATCACTCCGTGCATCTGCCTATCTGTTCTGAGCCTGAATGTGTGCACATTCTAGCAACCAACACTGAAGTTCAGAGTGCTCACTGCTGGACTCAGCACACACTTCCCACAGCTGCCTAGGAACCATGGAGACTTAATGATTTTAGTACCCAGCACCGAAGTGGAAATTTCTGGCTTCTTTGAAGACTGAATTTTGTCATGTGATGTTTTGCTGCAAGCTGGGCATGTGATGTTTTGCCCAGGTTGGTTTGTGAGAGGGCATGTGATGTTTTGATGTGATCCCCCAGGTGTAAGGGGTTTGACTTTGGCCAGCTGAGAACATCCGTGGGTAGACTTTGAGAAGAGTACATATATGGGGGCCAAGTCAGAGTGAGACACCTCTCTTTGGATCGACATTGCCGCACTGATCTTCATGCTTCAACACTAACTTCACAGAGAGAAACTTTCCAGAGAGCTTCTGCAGAACAATCCAACTTAGTCTTGAGGCTTTCACTGACTTCGTGTTGCTAGTCTTTATTGGCCTTTGGACTGGACTGCTGGTATCCTGATGACTGAGTCTGGTAATCTCTTAAGGACCTACCTACTCTGATTAGCAGGAAGTGATAAAAGAGAACTACAGTCTTTTTCCCTATTAATCCCTTACCTAAGGTTGAGGGTTGTGGGATAGAAAGGAAGTAAAGATGCTTAAGAACACTAAATAAAATAGGTTTAGTGAAAAATCTAAGCCTACACAGCCCCTTCCTGTGTTGGTTGTTTTGTTTTGTTTTCATCACAGTGACAGAAGACCTGAAAGAAACACCTTAAATGAGGATGAACTTATCTTGGTTCATTGTATCCAGGAATGCTGCTCACACGATGGGGAAGATATGAGGTAAAGGCTCTATGGCCGCAAAATTCACAACAGCCACTTGATACGTGACCTTGACTTAGAAGAAGAAAGGCTTGATCCAAAGGCAGGGCTAGATTATAAGTACGGCTGCCCTCCAGCAATTCACTCTCTCTAGTTAAGTACCACCTCCTAAAGGTTTCCAAACATTACAAAGTAGTACCAACTTTCCCTCTCAGCATTCAGACCTCATCAGGCTAAACTGTTGTGGGCCATATGCGTTCTGCCACTGATTCTGTGAGTTCTTCTGTATGGTGGTCCTGCTGTGGTTAGAAGGCCTTCTTTTTTTTTTGGTGTCTTCCATCCCTCTGGCTCTTAAAATCTTTCGGCTTCCTCTTATGCAGGGTTCCCTGAGCTTTGAAGAAAGGATTTGATGGAAACATCCAGAGTAAACCTGAATGTTCTGAGGTCTTTCAATCTCTGCCCATTGTCCACTTATGTGTATTTATTCTCTGTATTTATTCCCACTGACTACATGAGTAAGCATATCTGATGATACCTAAGCAACACACTGATCTATGAGTGTAGCAGAATGTCCTTAGAAGTCATTTTATTGCTACATGTCTTCAATAGAGAAGTGGTATTTTGCTTTCCTCCAGGTCTCTGGGCTATCTAAAGTCAGATCCTTGGCCACTGAGCAGTGTTCATGAGGTGGTTTCTGTCTCATAGAGGGGGCCTTAAATCCAATCAGATGTTGGTTGACTAGTACTGTAAGCTTTGTGTCACGATTGCACTATCACAACTTGTAGGCAGGTCACCAATGTAGACGTGAGGGCTTGTATCAAACTGCCCATTACAGTTAAATAATAGATTTTAAATAGCAAGTTTCCCATCTAGAAATTACCTTGCAATTGCCATATCACATCTATTTACTTCCCATTTCTGCCTTGCTAGTCTCTTTCAATACTGCATTACACACACACACACACACAAATAGGCTGTGGAATAATCATTGGGTAAATAATGATCCTGTGCCATTGGTAGGCTGCTTCTTTCTTGAGCAGCACTTTAGATTCTGCAGGCCTGGGAACTAGAAGCCTTTCTTTTTTTCCCATTATGTATAAAACCAAGCTCATTTCATCATTCTGAAGAGTAATGTTCTTCTCCCTTAGAAGCTTTGCTCTGATTTATATCACAAGCTAGCCTTTCTCAGATGAAATGACTATTTTATATGGCAAATCTTAAAATTCTTCTCTAGGCAAGTCACTGATGGTAGGAAAAAAAAAAACTGCCGTTCACATCAGACTGGCTAAAACAAAGTCAGTTGGATTCTATTTTCTCCTCTTCCTTTTACTCTCATGGGGCATGAGGAGAAATGGCACTTAATAGACTCCCTACTTTTATGCTCTTGATACACCATGGTTCCGGAACAAAACCAACTTAATTTATGAAGTGCTGGAATTCAGTAATTAGGTCAGGTGACTTGAGTTACAATTTGAGGTTTGGCAGGAAACTACTGAGTCATGGCAGCCACAGAAAAGGAAATGAACAGAGTGTTACAGAGGCGTTTTAGAGGGGAAAGGAATTGGAATCTCCTGTCAGACTAGGAGGAAATTCAATTTTCATGCAAAGAAGTGAGATATAAGTTGCTTTTCTGCATAACCTAGGAGAGGGTTCTATAGTGTGAAAGCCTTGCTTTTTTGGTTTTACCAAGAGGAACCTCAGTTAACTGCTGTGCATAAGCCACCTTGGAGTCACTATTAAACTCAGGAAGAAGAAAGACATCAAGAGTATTTTTGACTGTTGGTGATTACTTTAAAATGGGAAAAGCATCAGAATGTTTTTTTTAACTGTATTAACCTCAAAAAGAGAAAAATGGTAGAGAGTGAGAACTATTGAGGCAGAAGCATAGAGTTCTGCTGGTCATCTTTAAACTTGCGATTTACATGTGATATCATGAAGTTGTTTGATGGGCTTTCATTGTTATTGAAATTCCAAGAAACAAGCCAAGAACTCACCCAAAGAGCAAAGAAAGGCTTTTGATTAACTCATGACATTTCTTTTTACTTAAGCCAAAATGAAACTAGGTTCCATTTGTCACCATGATACTTAATGATGTCATAGATTTGTTTCACTACATCTTTGCTCTCAAATGTATGTCATCTCAATTACCTATGATAGTATCTAGTATTTTATTTTCATGCCTGGCTTCTTAGATAAAATCCAAAAAGTTTAAGCTTAGCATGTAAAATAGATTCAGGTAGATAACACAGTTTGTAGACAGTGAATTAAAAGTCAGAGGTCAAATGTTGGATCAAACAATGAAAGTTTCTACCTTGTCTTAACTGTCCTTTACAATGGATGACAACTGTACAGTGAAATATAGCCCTTTCCCCTCAAGTTCCTTTTGGCCACTGTTTTATCACACTGAAAAAAAAAAGTAAGTAAGACAGTCCATCATGGAGGAAGTCCATGTTCTCATCCATGCCACTGCTCCAAATGCATAGTCCACCCTGAATGTTATTCCTCTGGTCCTGTTACTCTTCAGACGCATGTATTGATCCCCCCTAAGACAGCTATCTTGTCACCTACCACCCCATCCCTAGTCTATTACAATGCCTAGAGTTAGTGTCTTTCTGAATAGGAACTCTTAAGAGTTCAGAGACATCAGGGTAGCATTTTGAAGAGATGATATGCATGTTCACACACACAGGAGTCCCGTGCATGACATAATCATCAATCCTGGCAAGAAAGTGAAGAGCAAGATCTGCACAATGGTCCCCAAAGTGTTTATCAGAGTTCTTGGAATTAGGAGTGCTTCTGGGTGCAATGGTTATTACTGATTAGTAGGAACTAAGATCATGGAAGAAATAAGTTTGAAGGCATTTCAGAGAGAGAACACGTAAATTAGGTTAACTGAAGTAAGAAGACTGGACTTAAGTGTAGGTAACACCATTCATGAACTGGATCCTGAAAAGCACTTGAGAGAGAGAGAGAGAGAGAGAGAGAGAGAGAGAGAGAGAGAGAGAGAGAGAGAGAGAGGGAGGAAGCTGAGCACAAGTACCCATCACGACTGTGGCTCTGATGTGACCAGCCATGCTCCTGCTGCTGTGGCTTCTTTACCATGATAAGCAACACCCTTGACTCATGAGCCAAAAGAAACCCTTACAGCATGTTTCCTTTCCTCCGTGCTTTGCTGCAGCGATAGGACAAGTGACTTACCCACTGGGCATCAGCCCTCACACAGCACGGACATGCTAAGCATTGGAACCACAAAGTCATACTGAGAACCAGTTTTCCTAAAGTAATTGACATTTAAAACCAATTAACCATCCTGATAGTCAGAATGTGTAATTATTTCAAGGCATTAGAAGTGTCTGTTTCTAGATGATGAAAGGAAAGCAGGTAGAGGAGATGGGGCCAGCAGAAGCTCAGAGCAAGAAGTGTTTCATGTTAACAAGTCTCTTTCTATTCTGCAGAGCCAGAGGACGAGTTCATGAACTGTGGTTTTGCTTCTCTCCCTTTTTTAACATTCCCCCTCCTCAGCCAGGTGTGGTGGCACAGGAATTTAATCCCAGCACTCAGGGAAGCAGAATCAGGTAAATCAATATGAGTTCAATACCAGCCTGGTTTAGAGAGCAAGTTCAAGATAGCCAAGGTTACACAGAGAAGCCCTGTCTTGAAAATAAATTTCTTCTTCTATCCACTATTCTTCCCAAACGTATGGATAAACAAGGTTAGCAACTTATGTGCCACTGGTATTCTTGTGCTTGCTTTTATTTTATTTTATTTTATCATAACTTATTTACTTATTCACTTTACATCACCAGCCTAGCCCTCTCCTCCCTTTTCCCCCATCTTCCCTCCCCTATTCCTTAGAAAAGGAAAGCTGTCCCCCTACCAACCCAGCCCAGCTCTTCAAGTTGAACCAGGACTGAGCAAATCCTCTTCCCCTTTGGCTTGGTGAAGCAGCCTCACAGGGGAAAATGATGAAAAATCATGCAATAGAGCCCAGGTCAGAGACAGGCACTGCTCCCATTAATAGTGGACCCACATGAAGCCCTAGCTGCCCATCAGCTATAGCTGTTTAGGGAAACTAGTTACAGTCCATGTGTGGTCCTTGCTTTTAATTTGATTGTAGTTTTGAAGCCATGGGTTCTGCTATTTCCTCTCAGCCTTCTTATATTGAATCCATGGCATTTATATTTGAGAATCCAAAGGAAATTTGTTTTCAAGAACCCTAAACATAATTAAGGAAATACATCTTAACATCCATCATCATAATGAAGACATGGATAATCTTTTTGAGAAATTTTATTTATAGCGATTATCCTTGAAACATATTAGTTTATGTGAAAAAAATGATAAAATACAAACAAAATCATTGAAGTTCCAGTCTAAAAAGTCAAAGCAAAATGGAACACTCTAAATTTTGATCAGTAATGGCCTGACTTGCTAATTATGGTCCAACCACAAACCAGAATCTTACATAGACATTACAACAGTGAGGCAGCATTATATGTATGGTGATGGGAATGATAGCTGAAATAGCTGAAGTGGAACAACTACATGAAGCATATCCAAAGGGCATTTATGAAAGGTTGAAAACCAAGTCAACAACAGCAGCTGCCCCTGGAGAAGGATAATAGGTGAGTGATCGAGACAGTTCATCTTCATGATTATTTATAATTTTGGAGTTCATACTCTGTGGAAGAACCTATTAAAATAGTTCACAGTTATTTTCAAATAGTATTAGTATTACCTACCTAACATTTTATGCAAGTCATGGTCTTTGCTTCCCTAAGACAGCATTTCAAGAATTAGAAACATAACAAAAAAACCAGAATCTCCAAAACCATCCTGTACAACAACAGATAATCTGAAAAGCTTCTGTGAAGCAAAAGACACTGTTGTCAGAACAAATCAACAGCCTACAGACTGGGAAAGGATTTCCACCAACCCTATATCTGACAGAGGGCTGATATCCAAGATATATAAAGAACTGAAGAAGTTTAAAAACAATAAATCATACCCGATTTTTTAATTGGATTACTTGGTTTCTTGCTTTTTAACTTCTTGAGTTCTTTATATATATTGGATATTAACCCTCTGTCAGTAGTAGGATTAGTAATGATCCTTTCCCAATCTGTAGGCTGTCATTTCATTCTGATGACAGTGTACTTTGCTTTACAGAAGCTTTTCAGCTTCATGAGGTCCCACTTA
>JAQQSO010008206.1:0-10135 GCA_028658305.1 Pachyuromys duprasi
TGGCCAGTCTAGAGGGTATGGGTCACGTACCTGTGGAACAGAGGACAGCCAGAAGGAGCAGGAGTGAGATGAATTGCCTCTGAGCGCCCATTGTGCCTGTCCACCAACTCTGGAATGAACAAGAGCTGTCACTGACCTATGATACCTTCCAGTTATTTCCAAACCCACAAGCTGGAATCCAAGGAGTTCTGGGGAAAAGCACAGAAGGCTAACAAAACAGGCAAGGGACTCCCACTGCGGTAGAGTACATAAACTTAGGGCAGTTCTTAGTAGGGCTGTGAGGATCTTCTCCTCTTTCTTCAAGACCTCAGCCAAGTGCAGAAAATGTTCAGCTCAGGTAGAAGTGCAGTTGTGCAGTGGTCAAAGGCTTGGGCAGGAACTCCACCTGACCCACCTCTGACCCTCAATAGCCACATACCCCTTAAAAACTGGGTCCTGGGTCTGGAGAGAAGGCTCAGCAGTTAAGAGCACTGTCTGCTCTTCCAGATTTCAACTCCCAGAAACCACATGGTGGCTCACAACCATCTGTAAGGAGATCTGGTGCCCTGTTCTGGTGTGCAGGTGTATATGCACCTGCAGAACATTGTATACATAATAAATAAATCTTAAAAAACAAAACAAAAAAACCCTTACTCCATATATGCCAATGTTCATGGCCACAAAGGAAATAAATTTATCCTCTCCTCAGCCAGGGTTGCTTCTCTAGCCTGCAGAAGGCCCTGGGTTTGATACTCATAACTGCAAAAAAGAAGAAAATATTATCTTCCACGTAACAGTTGTTTTGTCCAGCGAAAATTTGAGACAACTGATTGACGTGGTTGTAGAGGAATTTTAATCCAGAAACATGTCTGCTGGGCCATGGGATCCCTCCAAAGACCTAGGTCTCTGTGATCTAGCTAGAATGCAGACATGCCACACACCTTTAATCCCTCTAGCTGGAATACAGACATGCTCTTAGTACACACCTTTAATCCCAGACAATGAAGGTAAAGTTAGTTGGTAAAATGAAGTAGCCATGTTTGAAAGTCAAAGTGACAAATCAGAGAAGGATCTGACAGAATGAGTCAGAGGTAAGAGACAAGCTCCTCTCCCCAGACGAGACAGGAAAAAGAGGATTTAGGAGAGCAGTGCTGAGGGAGAGAGGGACGAGGTAGTCTTACCAGGACAGCTGTACAGAGACAGATTACAGAGAGAGAATAAGCTAGGCAGGTGAAGACAGAAGAAGCCAGAGAATGAGAAAGAGCAAGAAGATTAGAATATAATGCAAAGTCAGTATGAGCAAGTCACTCAGAAACCGAGAGAAGCCAGTTTGAATCTGTCCGCTCAAAGTGGAGCTTGAGCCAGAACCGTCTAGTTGAATCAGCGAGGCAGAGTTCAGAAAGAGCTGTAAAGGATGAGATTCTTCAGCAGTAAATTTCAGAGACTAAGCATATCCTAGGCCTAACTTAGATTGTACAGAGGCTAGAACTTCCAGGACTAGGCCTAGGTTAGCAGACAAAGGCAGTATGCCTCAGAGACAATTATTTCAAACAAAAATTACTTTTACACATAGTTTCTTTAGCGTTAGTTCTCATGGCCCTGCCCAAGCTGCTGGGTGAGCTGGAGTACCCTTTCCCTAGGCCAGGCCACTAAGTAAAGAGGGTCTAAGCAAGCGTCTAAAAGGCACTGGAAGGCATGGACAGCCAACCCTATGTATGGATCAAGGCTCTGCTGTCTGGTTTCAGTGTCTCTTCACTCTAAAGAAGGCTACATTTGGTCATCACTACATAAATGAAAGGTGGAGGGCTGAAGAGATGGCCCAGCAGTTAAGAGCACTGGCTGTTCTTCCAGAGGACCTGAGTTCAATTCCCAACACCATACGGCAGCTCACAACAATCTGTAACTTCAAGATCTGACGCCCTCACACCAATACACATAAAATGAAAATCATAAAAAAAATAAGTAAGTGAAAGGTGGCTAGCAACAAGCAACAGGTGAGAAGGCAAGTGTGGAAATGCCGGAAATGTTCCTTTTTTCACTCAAACAAACAAACAAACAAAAAACACCAAGGCATAGAAGCTTTCAAACTTTCCTATATGCCAAGTTTCGGGCGGAGATTAAAGAAGTGTCGAAACCCTCCCATATACCTTGGGACCCACCCTGAAACAGGGCAGTGACAAATGGTTTAAGCCACAGGCCAAGGCTCAGGTCTGGCAGAGAGGGGGAGTTTGTGGTGGGAAAAGCCACCCTATGTCTTCAGTGTTAGAAATTTGAAGTTCTGGGTATCTTATCAGCCCCATGTCTTTGAAGGAAGTCTGCTGACCAAGGTCAGGGAAAGCGTGAGAAACTAAAAATGGCAGTGTCTACATAGTCCATTGAGTTCTGCTGAGCCATCATGGGGTGTGTGTATTTCCAGGACAAATAGGGCATGGCCATACAGGTGAGGTATCACCTATTCCTCAGTGTCCTGCCAGTTTCCTGCTTGTTTCTCATGCTAGGAGGATTCTGAGTACAAAGGATGATTTATAGACTCACATTAGGCAGGATTTGAGATACAGAAAACTACTGGGAGGGAGCAAAGAGAGGAAGAGTGTTAACCAGAGTCCTCAATAGACAGGAGGGCCTCAGATGCCTCAACCAGCTGGGTCAGGCGCTGGTGTTAGGGGAGGGAAGGTGGTCCTGCATCTCAAAAGACACTGGAAAGGTGTCAGGTCAGTGGGAGCTTCCAACACCAGGAAACTTCCCTTGGAAAGGAACCCAATATAAATAACATAAATAATGTGGGAATATACATAATTCCTTCCCCAGATCTGCTCTGTGATGAGGAGGTGACAAGGTATATTGGGAAGAAGTGGAAGGAATGAAACAGAGACCTGTAAAGGGTGGGGATTCTGAGTCTAGTTTAGAGTCCTCCAAAGTCTTGATTAGTTCTTGTGTTGTTCTGGCCTCTTATTTGCTGTGTGCTACTTCTGGTCGCCATTCTTTATCTAGTAAATGTGCAACCTGTTATGTGTACTGCTACACTGTGTAGCCAAAGGCGGCACCCTAAAGAAGAAGAGAAGAAGGAGCTGCCACCACCACTGAGACTAAGAAGTCACATGGTCCGCAAGAGTAAGCAACCAGGCAGAGAGGGGGCTTTAGTGGGAAGAGTGAGGTTGGCCACCCTTAGCATTAGGGACTAGATGAGCAGAAGAGGTCTCAGCCCTGAACTTAACATAGCCCCCAGATTCCTAGTTTGCTTCCTATGCATGGCTGGTTGCCACCAGCAGTATCTTTTAATAATAATAATAATGTTTAGAAAAGCGAGTCGTTTAGCCTTCTGGACAGGCCATGTAAATGGTGCTGGGTTTAGGTGGATTGGCAGTACTTCCTTGATCCTTTCTACAGTTTAACTGCAGAAAGTTTTTGTTGAGTTTTATGTTGTGAGTTCTGAAATGGAGTCACTAAATATAGGTGACGATCTGTGACTATTAAAAAGGAAAGGTGTAATGTGCAAACTTTCCTGTGGTTTCTGATTATTAAAATAATACAAGTGCATTACAGAATGCACTTGGGAGGATGGCAAAAAAGTAAAGGATCAGGAAGAAGAAATGATTTATAGCTTAACTGTTACTGTTGAGATTTTAAGACATTCACAATGCAGCTTCCTTCAAGCCAATGGCTTTCCGATTTCCAACTCGCCACATATAGGCATTCTGCTCTTGGAAGTTTTTAAGTTAGTAGTGGCCTTTTCCTGGCATCACTGCCCAGGGCCGTTTCCCTCTAATGCCTCTGGTTCTCCAGCAGCACTGAGGTAGCAGCAGAGGGTCTGTTCCTATAAACTACTCTAACCAGTCTGCTGCAGGCCAAGTAGCATTTAGTTCTTCCAAAGAACATACCACATTCATCTTCGAAGACAATAATCAAGACAAGGCTTTCTCCTTTGCACACAGACTTACTTATTAGAAACAGCTCTTGGTAGGCCTGGTGGTGCACACCTTTAGTCCCAGCACTTGGGAGGCAGAGGCAGGTGGACCGCTGAGTTTGAAGTCAGCCCGATCTACAGAGTGGGCTCTGGACCACATGCTTGAAGTCGGCCTTGGGCAGTAGGAACATTAGCCTGGTTCTAAAGTGATGTCTTTAATCCTGTGCTTAAAGAAAAAGTCCTGTTGTGAAAACATTGATCCAAAGAGCAAAACTTTTGGGCCGTGCATGTCCATGGCAAGATGAGTCCATGATGGCGCTGCTCCATGCCGTGGAGTTAGACAGCTTTGAAAAGAAACAGGCACAGAAACCTTCTCACAAGAAACTAAGAGAAAAACCAGTTTCAAATGTGGCTACGGAGCTGATAATATAGTTCAACTAACTGAAGTCTGCTGACCAAGGTCTGCAGAGGTGTGATCTACAACAGGCAAAAAAAAAAAAAAAAAAAAGGTATCATTGTATTACTTTTCCCTTAAAAAGTATACACACATACACCTATATACACCTAACAAGAAAATGTTTCTAATACATTCATTTTTCTGAACATTTTAGAATGTGTTCATTAACAGAGTATTAAAATTATGCATTGTTCAATTATCTTCTATTCAGTACATTCCCAATGGTATCACCTACTACATTACTGCTGCCATAGACTAACTGGAGTCTAGGAAGCAATCTAGACTCCTCACTTGCAAAATTTACTCCTGGGTAAATCACAAGAAGATCCCGCTCTAAGATTCAAAGCTTGAAATTTACTTATTCTAGATATACTAGATAAATGCAGATAGAGCAACCTCTAGTCCCCAACCTCTATTCTTATGTGTCTCGTGTTATGTTTATTACTCATCTAAATATATAACAGTGTAAATTATGATCTTTTGGTGAGGCTCTGTTTTTAAGTTTAAATAAAAATAATTGATGTCAGCCAGTTGTGGTGGTGGTCACAACTGCTTAATCCCAGTACTCAGGAGACAGAGGTAGGTAGATCTCTGTAGGTTTGAAGCCAACCTGATCTACATAGTCAACCCAAGGCCAGGCCTGCGTAGTAAGACCCTGCCTCAAAAACAGTTAATGCTATTTTATATATCGAATAGTGGGTAGCTTTGGAACCCTGTCTACTTTGGGTACTAGTAGTATTAAATAAAAAGGTCACATATCTGGTGTCATGCTGTTGAATATGCATATGCTACTTTATGTTGTGTTAAACCAACTCGTTTATTCAGCTTCATTGTGGAGGCAGTGTCTTGGTATTACGTTAGATCTAAAAATAAATCTTGCTAAATAAAATGAAAAAAATTATGAGTTGTTTATAGTGTTTTAACAAGCAGAAAAAGCAATAATTTTGTATACACTCACATGCATATGTACATATATATGCATATATGTTTATACGTGTACATGTATATATGTATGTGTACATACATAGGTATATGTATATATATAATACACACACTAGCTCTGAACTGGCTACTTGAGATAAAGACTGTTTCATGCTTACATATATGTCTATGATGTGTGTATAGGCTCCTATGTCTGGTCATTCTCCTATATTTGTGAAAGATGAGGCCTGGATAATGTTTTAGTAACCCTAAAAAGTGACACCATTTTTTAAAGTAATTTATTTATTTTTATATTAATCACAGGTTATATACTTTGTATCCCAGCCGTAGTCCCCTCCTTCATTCCCTCCACTCTCCCCACCCCTCCCTCGTCTCCTTCCTGCCCCCTCCAAGTCCACTGATAGGGGAGGACCTCACCTCCCCCCCACCTTCCATCTGACCCTAGCTTATCAGGGCTCTTCAGAGCTGGCTGCGATGTCCTCTTCTGGGATCTAGCAAGGCTGCTCCTCCCTCGGGGGGCAGGGGGAGGTAAGGATCGAAGAGCCAGCCATGAGTTCATGTTAGAAATAGTCCCTGTTCCCCTTACTAGGGTACCCACTTGAATATTGAGCTACCATGGGCCACATCCAAGCAGCAGTTCTAGTTTATATCCATACATGGTCCTTGATTGGAGAAACAGTCTCATAGAAGACCCCTGTGCCCTGATCTATTTGGTCTTTGTGGAGCTCTTGTCCTCGCCAAGTCTTACTAACTCCCCCTTTTTTCATATGATTCCCTGCACTCTGCTGAATTCTTGGTTAGGAGTCTTAATATTTGCTTTGATACATTGCTAGTTAGAGTCTTTCAGAGGCCCTCTGTGGTAGGCTCCTGCGCTGTTGCTTGTTTTCTCCTACATTCAATGGCCATCCTGTTTGTCCAACTAAGCAAGGATTGATCATCCCACCCTGGGTCCTCCTTCTTGCTTATCTTCCCTAGGTGTGTAGATTTCAGCATGTCCATCCTATCCTATAGTATATATAAGTGAGTATATACCAAGTGTTTCTTTCTGCTTTTGGGATACTTCACTCAGGATGATCATTTCCAGGTTCCACCATTTGCCTGTGAAGTTCATGATTTCCTCGTTTTTAATTGCTGAGTAGTATTCCATTGTGTAAAAGTACCATAATTTCTGTATCCATTCCTCCACTGAGGGACATCTGGGTTGTTTCCAGGTTCTGGCTATTACGAATAAAGCTGCTACGAACATGGTTGAGCAAATGTCCTTGTGTACTTGAGCATCTTTTGGATATATGCCTAAGAGTGGTATAGTTGGGTCTTGAGGAATCACTATTCCTAATGTGACACCATTTTTTTAATACCAATTTGTCTCCAATATATATAACCTCAAAACGGCCAAATCCTTTGTTTCAGTTCTTAATTTGTAAATGGTTAATAATCATTTTCTATCAGAATAAAATATAAGTCTTCAGCAGGGCCTGCTAGCATAGGCCTATTATCTCAGCTGCTTGGGAGGCTCAGACAGGAAGATCACAAGTTCAAAGCCTGCCTGAAATAGAGTGAGTTCAAAGTCAATGTGAGACCTTAGCAAGACCTTAGCTCAAAATTTAAGCAACCACCACCAAAACAAAACAAACAAAACACAAAAACAAACAAAAAAACCAAATAAAACAAAAAACTTTTTTATTGTTATTTATTACAATTTATTCACTTTGGATCCTGGCTGTAGACCCCTCCCTTGTCTCCTCCCAGTCTCCCCTCCCTCCCTCTTCTTCCTCTATGCCTCTCCCCTAGTCCACTGTCCTCCTCCCCTTCCCTCTGACCCTAGCCTATCAGGTCCCATCAGGACTGGCTGCACTGTCTTCCTCTGTGGCCTGGTAAGGCTGCTCCCCCCTCAGGGGGAGGTGATCAAAGAGCCTGCCCCTGCATTCATGTCAGAGACAGTCTCTGGTCCCCTTACTAGGGAATCCACTTGGACACTGAGCTGCCATGGGCTACATCTGAGCAGGGGTATTCGGTCCTTTCCATGCATGGCCCTTGGTTGGAGCATCAGCCTCTGCAGCCCCCCCCCCCAAGTTTATAAAAACATATTTTAAGGGCTAGGGATATATCTGTCTGCAGCAGAATTCATGCCTGGCATGTCATACATGAGGTCTGAGACCAGAGACCCTGGATTCATTCCAGTAAACACACACACACACACACACACGCACGAACGCACGCATGCACATGCGTGCACTCGTGCACAGGTTCACGCACTGGCCTCCACCCTTGTCTGAGTAAGCCTAGTCCAAATCACAACAGTATGCACTGTTCAGTTCCCAAGTGCTGCAGATGTTCCTGGAGACGCACTGAGAACAAGTGGTTGCAGTGACCCAGCCCAAGGGTTGAAAGTGATTCTCCCAGCAGGGCGGTAAACTGAGCTGTTAGTGTTAATGAAATAATTAGAAGTGTCTTGTTCCTCAGGGCTCATAGGTATTACATTACTTGATGCAACTTGTTACTAAACACAAGCCATCAAGCTTGATAGCTAGTTAACTTCTGCAGCATTCCTGGCATAACAATGTAGTTGATTTACAATAAAAGTAAAAGGTGAAAGTACCCTCTCCTTGCACTTAAGCAACTGAGAGCAAAGGAGCTAGTTACAAGGTAGCAGCTACAAGCAGGCAAGGTAAAGTACGCCTTTCCCATAATCCAGACCCTGAGTCTAGAAGACCCAGTTGCCCCAGCGTAAGCAGAGGGCCCTCAGGAAGGAGAGGAAGGGCGCAGAACCCGTTAGACATTGGAAAGCAAGCAGAGGTGAGAGATGGAGAGAACGACTTACGCTCGTCTTAACACTGCTAATTTTGAGGACAGGAAGAGTGTGGGCCGCAGCATACTCCAGAAGCTAAGGACACCTCTCAGGGAAATCAGATCTGGGTTCTCCACCCACAAAGGCTTCATTCTGCAATGAGAACCCTCAGGGCCTCCATCTCAATGGCAGCTCACTATGTGGACCCAGTTAGATGAAAAAACTAAGATAATTTGTGTTGTAAGCTAATTTATTTATTTATTTGTCAGCGATTAAAAAAAATATAGAGAGCCAAGAATGATGGCATGTGCCTATAGTCCCAGCTACCTGGGTGGCTGAGGTGGGAAGATCATCTGAACCCAAGGGTCAATAAAACTATACTCATATCCAAACAAAAATAAGAACAAAACTCCCAAACTTGCTATAACCTGCAACCTTATTACTGGAAAATGGTGGGACAGCATAAACATAGATGGAGATTATAATTCAGCTTCCAAAATAAATGAAGCTAAAAAAAAAAAAAACCTGCATGAGATTCTCCCTCCCCCCCCCCCATTTCTGTCTCTTACAGAGCATCATACAGCACTGCCACTGAGGCATACCCCAAGTCAGAAGATTTTAACACCAGCAGTTTCCATAGGATTCAGACACCTTCATCCCTGGATCCAGGGAGCTTGGGGCTATTTTAAGGCTAAGCATGTCATTAAAAAAAAAAAAAAAGCTGCAACATTATCATTTTATAGGAAGTTCAGAGGGGGCCAGAGGGATGAAATTACCTATCCCAAGACAACAGGATACTCACAAAATTTGATGCATCTTGCTTGTACTAATTAAGGTCAGAACTAAGCAATTTAATATAACCCAGTGTTAGAAGTCTCATGGCCCTGTGTATGTATTACAAGCTTGAACATACAACAGACACCCAAAGTATTTACTCATTTCAAAGCAGTAATTACACCAGCAGCTAGGGACAAAGGGAGGAACACCATCTCAAGGGAGAAGCCCCTCCCAGCCACCTGGTGATTCTGATAAGAGCCCCAGAAATATCATGGATCTGCAGCTTCACCTACAATCGCCTCTCTCTCTTTACAACTTATTCCAGGACCCCAATTCCCCGAGTCATCCCGGTATTCCCACCCTAAAATCCATTGATTGTTCTTTGTTGTTTGTTTTGTTTTGTTTTCCAATCTGCCCAGTGAAATGGAAGGCTTTTTATTTATAGCAAAATACATGCCAAACTTTTTTTCAGTATGTTTGGTGCACAATGAGGCGATTTCATCTTAGCCTCCCTAGAATGTAAACGGCAAATGTGGAGGTCCTGAGGTGACTGTCCTCAACTGCTGTTTTCCACCCTCCCAGAGGCCAACCTGAGCTTGAGCCACCTTACTGCTCACCAGCTCCTTGTGAAACAAGGCCTTTCCCTTTAAATAGGTTGTTAAATAGCTTGCTTTCGACTACCTTCGAACGAAAACAAAGGGCACTCGTGGCCTAACGTTCTTTCCCAAGTCTGCCCTCACACTGAAGGGTGGTCATGCCCATGCAATGGAGATACCTGTTAGAGCAGTTCTAGATTTGGAGCTCGGCCATAAAGACGCAGCAAGTGTGTCGAGGCTCCTTCGCTCCCATGAGATGTCCTTCTCTGGGAGGCTGGGGCTTCTCCGGAGTCAGGAGCTGAGGGAATGCCGAGCCCCCCGGACGCTTGAGTGGAAAACAGAGCGCTGGCATTTGGCAGAGGCCCGCGACAGGTTCTCTGTCACTGGAATAAAGAAGGCCTCTGAGGCTGCATTGGGAGCGCCAGTGTGCTTGGGTCCGCCCCCTCCTCTGGACAGCTACAGAACTCCGCTGGCCACTCCCAAGAGCAGGTGGCCACACCCCTCCAGCATCTATTCTGAGTCACAGCCTTTGCTGCAGCAGAGACCTTGGCAACCAGGACTAGACTCTATCAAAACCCAGGGAACAGAAAAGGCATGCGTTTCCCTCTGATTCCTTAACTCAAACTAAGGAACCTTAAAAGGCTTCTGATTTTCCTGTTTTTAAAAATTACTCTCCAAAATGTTTTTTGCTC
>JAQQSO010008207.1:0-10135 GCA_028658305.1 Pachyuromys duprasi
GTTAGTAAGACTTGGGGAGAACAAGAGTTCCACAAAGACCAAACTGAGCAGGGCACAGGGGTCTTATATGAGACAGTTTCTCCAACCAAGGACCATATATGGATATGGCCTAGAACCCCAGCTCAGATGTGGCCCATGGTAGCTTGGTGTCCAACTGAAGACCCTAGTAAGGGGAATAGGGACTGTTTCTATCATGAACTGGATGGCTGGCTCTTTGACCCTCCCCCATACACGCCCTGGATTAACAGTCTGGCTTGATCCCAGGGGAGGACATTGCAGCCAGCCCTGAGGAGACAAGATGACCTGGGGTTGGATGGAAGGGTAGGAGGTCCTCCCCCATTGGTGTACTTGGATGGGGCAGGGAGGAGATGAGGGAGGGATGGGGAGGGTAGGAGGGAATGAGGGAGGATGCTATGCCTGGGATGCAAAGTACATAACCTGTGATTGATATAAAAATAAATAAATTAAAAAAATAATAATTTCAACCTAAGCATAGTGGCTCAGTCTCTTTCCTGCTACCTTCAGATCAAGATAGAGAATTCTCAGTTCATTCTGCAGCACCATGTCTGCCTGTATGCCGTTCACAGTGTCTCTTCACAGCAATAGAACACTGGCTACAACTGTTGCCAATAGCTGTTGACTGAGAGTCACCTTGAATTTTCATCACCCCTTTGTCGTTTGGGGGGTTTGTTTGTTTGTTTTTTGTTTTGTTTCCAAACTTAGCAAGGTAGAATGACTTAGAAAGAGGTACCTCAATAGAGAAAAATACCGCAATCTACATTACCAGTAGGCAGGCATGTATGGCATCTTCTTGGTTAGTGGTTGAGGTGGGTGGGGCTAGCATGTGGTGGTCATCCCTGAGAAGCTGGTTCTGAGTTGTATAATAAAGGAGGCCATGCACAGGCTGGGGAGCAAGCCAGTGAACAGCATTCTTCCACAGCCTCTGCTTTCAGTTCTCCTTCCAGGGGCCTGACTTCTCTTCACGATGGACTACAACTGCAAGCTGAAATGAACCCTTTCTTCCTCAAACTGCTTTTGATCATGCAGTTTTTTTTTTTTATCACAGCAAACCTTAAGATATCTTTTAATGCCTCCCCAGACATCTTTAGTGAGCAGGGCCCTACAGGTTCACAGTCTTTGCCACAAGTATGTAACTTGTTTCATCATTTACTGTTAGTTACTTTTCTCATGGTAAAATCAAAATACTTGACAAAGAATTTAAGGAAGACAGTATATCTTGGCTCAGAGTTCAATGGTCCAGTCCATCATGGAAATTAAGATATGGTGTTATGAATAATTGGCAGGGTTTGGGGGGTAGGGAGGAGGGGAATGCATGATCCCATTGTGTCTATATAAAGCAGAGAGTTGAATGCTGGTGCTCAGTTTACTCTTTCCTTTTGATTCAGTCAGGGAACTAAGCCAGTGAAGTGTTGCAACCCACACTTCAAATGGATTTGACTTTCCCACCTCAACCCAATTTATGAACTCAGCCACCAGCAAGCCCAAAGATCTGAGTCCTAAGAGATTAATGACCTATTAAGGTAACAATCTTTTTATAATTTATCTATGTACTTAATTGTTTCATATACTTTATGCATTTATTTTATGAGTACATGAGCATGGTGGCAAGGAGTGCAGACTAAGAACTTGGGTTAAGAGCAGTTTTAAGCTGTGTGATCTGGAAAGAAAACCCGGGTCCTCTTTAAAAGCAGCCAGTGCTCTTAAGCACTCAGCCATTTCTCCAGACCCCTGATTTTTTCCTTTCTTCCCTCACCGTTGGGTTCAAACATTCTAAAGCAATAATGCTTTAGATGTTACTTAAGTATCTCAGAAAAGATTTTTAAAAAATTAAAATTTTCTAAATTGCAAATTCAGCTCAGATAAAGAAAACAACCCCCTCCCAAAAGAAGTATGATGGACACATTTTGAAGGAACCCTAATGCATCCTGCAATAGTAGGCAAGGTGTAAGAAGCCAACTAAACCCACACATTTTCACACTGATCAGCATCCCAAGAAAAGTCCTCCACAATCAAACTGTATATCCAAATGCATCCAGGAATGTAACCTACACCACATTATCAATTATATGTGTGTGTTGCCCTTTGTTGTTCCTAATCATTTTTTATGTAAAGTCTTTTGAAAACCTAAAAAGATATAAGAATAACTTGGTGGAAGGGAAGGACATGTACTTATGTTAAACATTCAGTTAAAATGTACTTATTTGAATCTCAAAATGTTTACTAAAAACACTTTTAACCAAGGACCATGCATGGGGTGGACCTAAGCCCTCTACAAAGTCTAGCAGATGGACAGTTTAGGCCACTTGTAGGTCCTCTACTAAGGGGCGTGGGGACTGTGTCAGACACGGACTCACTTGCTAGCTTTTGATCACCTTTCCCTGGCGAAAATGCCTTGTCAGGCCACAGGGGAAGAGGACATGCTCAGTCCTGATGCAACTTGATGAACTAGGCTGGACAAGAAAGGGAACACCCCTTTTCTGAGGAAAAGAGGAATAAGGGAGGGAGGGAGGGAAGAAGAGAGGGATAGAAGGTGGGACTGGGAGAAGAGGGAGGATGTGCTACAACAAGGATAGAAAGTAAATTTAAAAAAAGAAAAATGAGGGCCCCGCTCTGGGAAGTGGAAAAGATCATCCTGAGGGAGATATCCCAGAAGCAGAAAGACACACAGGGTATATACTCACTCACAAGTGGATATTAGACATACAATATAGGATAAACATACTAAAATCTGTACACCTAAAGAAACTAATCACGGATGACTCTGGCTAACTTGCTCAATCCCCATTCAGAAAGGCAAAGAGATGAACATCAGAAAAAGGAGAAAACATGGACCAGGACAGGAGCCTGAGTGTAACTCCCTAAGGGCCAAGCATTGGAACACATGAGTCTCTGGGGGCCGTTCCTATTCAAACTACCGCAGTGGGAAAGTTGAAGGAGTCTGGTAATTGGAATTCTGCTTCCTGGCCTTGGCAGATTCGGGTCTTATCTAAAGTTTCATTCCTCAGAGACTGTCCTTGGCAGTCTTTGTAAGCAAGGTGTTCTGAGCCTGAGAACTAGATAGCAAGCTCTGTTCAACCCTGGGAACCAGATGGCAAACTTTGTGAAATCTTGGGCACCTTTCCGTGTGATGCAGATGAGTTGTTACTGTGAGAAAATTTGCTTGTAGCCCTTCCTTTTATAAGTGTTTGCAAGTTTGGTAAACTGGGACCTTGATCAGAAGCCTGTCTTGGTTTGCATTCTTCCCGTCTCTGCCTCTATCATTTCTACTCCGTCTTTCAGGTAGACTCTGTTCGACTAGCCCACAGGACGGTTCAGCTGGCGCTGGAACAGGGACCTTGAAAAGGAGGGGCAACTTGAGAAGGGCTGGTTTTTGGAGCTCAGGATGCCAAAGTTAAAAAAGTGCTCCTGACGACTGCCCATCAAAGCGCCCACCACACAGAGGTAGGCAGGCAGTGAAATCCTGGGGCAGAGTAATAGCAGGGAGTTGTTAATGAAGACTTTAAAGTCAATGTTAATAAACGTTGGGAGAAACGCCCCAATCCCCTTTAGTTTGTAAATGAAGTTTGGTCCTGGTTCCCAGATGAAGGTACCTTTAATGTGGAACCTTGGGAGAGGGTAAGGAAGAGATTGCAAGAATACTACACTAATAATGGTCCCGAGAAGGTACCTGTTCTAACTTTTTCTTTTTGGGCTTTAATTAGAAATGCTCTGGATCCTCGGCATGAGAGTGAAAGAATGAAAAAATTTAATCTCACAAGCTAAAGAGTTACTCGGGGAAATCAGAGTAGCCAAACAGGCAAAAAAAAGTACTTCTAAGGTTAATGTGGGAGTTCAAGGAGATTTATACAATTTTAGAGCAAAAAAAAAAGATTTAGGAGATAAGCTAGATATGGATTATTAAGGAAATTGGAGAAATTAAAATTACAAAAGAGTAATAACAATAGTGGTAGTAATAATAATAATAATTGGATTGTTTGCACTGGTAAATTTTAAAGTCTGGTTTTGACTTTTAAAATTATAAATATGCTTTATGATTTCACTCCTAAAGAGAATGCTTTGTTTTGATATTGCAAAAACAAATTTTGGAAAATATTTAAATGTTTAAGACTATGAAACATTTTGGAATTTATCAGGTATTTTAAAATAATAACCCTTGGGCAGTTTAACAAAAAACTTGGAACAGTTTCTTAACCCTTTGTGGGAAATAAAAAACCCTGGTATTTATTTTATTGATTTATTAATTTGCCAAATGAAACCGTGCTTTTTGAGCCAATTAAAAAAAACTGCAGTTATTACAATGTATCATGTCAGGATGGTAAAGACATAAAATGATGTATTATAATCTGGACTACTAAAAGAAACCACAAAAAGGATTTTAATGGAAGTTTTTATGTTGTCTAAAAAGCAAGAGAGAAGGCAAAAAGACTAAAATAATAAAGAGAAGGTATATTAAAAAGAAGAATAGCTTGTTTAAAATAAGAATGTCTGGTTAAACCAAAAGAATGAAGGTAGGAACCTAAAGGTATATAAAATGTTACAGAAGGTCAGTGTATGCATAAAAGGCCAGAGGACATTTATGATTTGAGAAAGAACTGTAAAATATGTTAAAAGGCTTGAGAATGCAAAATATTTGCTTATGCTCTTTAAAGGGGAAAACGGACTGCAGTTCCATGTTAGCCCAGGGTTATGCAGGGTTATATTCAAATCATTGTTAATCATTATATAAAATATATGCCTGGCTGCCAGTGCCTAAATAAATGATTTAATGCTGTTTCTGGCCTATGGAATTGGTATTGTCAGAATAGCCCATCTTTACTGAGGGCTACAGGCTAAGTTTAGTTCTCTGTTTAATGCTGAATAAAACTTTTATCCTTTAATCTTTTTGCTGTTAAGTCTTAATGCAATATGATAGGATTAATAAGATTTGCTAGCCTCTTTAGGAACTGTGTCTGATTGAATGTAGGACAGGAGCCTACCATAGAGGGCCTCTGAAAGACTCTAACTAACAATGAATCAAAGCTGATATAAGGACTCACAACCAAGCCATCGCCAGGGTGCAGGGAATCATATGAAAAAAGGGGGAGTTAGTAAGATTTGGTGAGGACAAGAGCTCCACAAAGACCAAATAGATCAGGGCACAGGGGTCTTCTATGAGACTGTTTCTCCAACCAAGGACCATGTATGGATACAAACTATAACCCCTGCTTGGATGTGGCCCATGGTAGCTCAGTACCCAACTGGGTACCCTAATAAGGGGAACAGGAACTATTTCAGCCTTGAACTCAATGGCTGGCTTGTCGACTGCCCCACCCCCCCATCCCTGAGGGAGGAGCAGCCTAGCTAGAACCCATAAGAGGACATTGCCGCCAGCCCAGAAGACATAAGCTAGGGTCAGATGGAAGGGGGTGAGGTCCTCCCCTATCAGTGGACTTGGAGGGGGGCAGGGAGAAGATGAGGGAGGGATGGGGAGAGTGGGAGGGAATGGGGGAGGGGGCTACGGCTGGGATACAAAGTATATAACCTGTGATTAATATAAAAATAAATAAATTACTTCTCAAAAAAGGAACTGTGCCTGATTAAAAGTTTTGTTTTGATTTCAGTTCAGAAAGAGCAGATTTAAAGTTATGCTAAGGACTGCAGTTGAGTACAAGATTGAGCTTTACCTAGTCTCTTTGTTTAGGTTTTTTTTTTTTTTAAGGTTAAATCTAGAATGGGTAACCATAAAGTTTGCCTATGTAGATCTACTTGAAATTTAGTTCTAAAACATGCATTTAAGGAATATGCCAGAATTAGAGATTTTAGCATCCTGTTTTATAGGATGCAGTTTAGAGCAGATGATAAAGATAGACAAAGAGTAACTCAGATATGCTGGCCCTCAGACTTGTCAGAGATCTGATGAATATGGCATTTTAACATATGTAAGCTCATTATGACAGAGTCCAACCTGTTGAGGCACAAGGAAACAATAGAACTAGAAGGCTAGGGTATGTTTAATGTTGGTCACTAAACAAACTGCACGCCATTCAGATGGAATTAACTAAAAATCTGATGATCCTGTATGGGTGGATCAGTGGCCTTTAACCTCTAAAACCCACAAGCTGCTCCGTCATTTGTGCAGGAGCAACTGGCTGCTGGACACACAGTTGAGTCAATTTCCCCCTGGAATACTCTCATTTTTTGTCATCCCCGCCCCCCAAATCAGGGAAATGGAGATTGTTACAAGATTTTTAAAAAGTTAATGAAACTATGAAGTTCATGGGAGCTTTGCATCCAGGGTTGCCTTCACCTGTAGCTATTCCCAAAGGAACATTTAAAATAATGATAGATCGTAAAGACTGTTTCTTTACTGTTCCTCTTCATCCTGAGGATTGTCATAGATTTGCTTTTAGTGTGCCTTCAGTAAGCTTCCAAAAACCCATGCAAAGGTATCACTGGTGTGTCTTGCCTCAGGGGATGGCCAATAGCCTCACCTTGTGACAAGAGTTTGTCGCCAAAGCTTTAAAGGAGGTTAGAAAAAAATGGCCACAAATGTATACTATCCATTATATGGATGATATTTTGATTGCTGGTACAGATGGATCCCAAGAGTTGCTCTGTTATGCCCATATGTAAAAAAGTTTACAAAATTATGGTTTACAAATAGCTTTTAAAAAGTGCAAAGAATTGGTCCACATTCTTATTTGGGATTTGAATTATACCCAAATCAAATTACACATCAAAAATTTCAGATTTGGATAGATAATTTAAATACATTATATGATTTTCAAAAATTGTTAGGTGATATTAATTGGCTTAGGCCTTATTTCAAACTTAGCACTGGAGAGTTTAAACCTTTGTTTGATGTTTTGAAAGGAGACACCTCTCCAACATCTCCCAGAGTTTTAACTCCTGATGGGCACCAGGCTTTAGAAATTGTTCAACAGGCAATAGATGATCAATTTGTTACTTATTTAGATTATGAAAAAACTCTTGAATATTTACTTTGTTGTACCAAATTCACTCCTACAGCATTGTTTTGGCATGAGGCACCTATTACGTGCGTACATTTGGCTTTTTCTTCTTCTAAAGTTATTTATTCATATTATTCTGCTGTGGCTAAATTGATATGTTTAGGAAGAGTGGAAGGTAAAAAACATTTTGAAAAAAGCCTGATGTTATTTATCAGACTTATTCTAAGGAATATCAGGAATGGCTGTATGCTCATACAGATGAGTGGTCCCGTGCTTGTGCCAATTATTTGGGAAAATTAAGAAATCATTATCCAGAAAAAATTAATTCAGTTTTTAAAGGTGCAACCTATAGTTTTTACATTTAAAACAAAAGTTATTCCAATTGTTGATGCTTTAACTGTGTTTACTGATGGTTCATCATCTAGTGTTGTTGCCTATACTTATAATGGAAAAACAATATCTTTTCAAGTGTCTAGCACATCTGCACAAATAGCAGAGTTATCTGCAGTATTGGCTGTGTTTCAAAGCTTTAATAAAGTCTTTAAATATTTTTACAGATAGTGCATATGTAGCTCAGTTTTTGCTTAGGTTAGAGACTGCAGGTCAATTTCAGACATCTTCTCCTGCTGGAACTTTAAAAAAAATACTATTGTATTTTTTTAAAGATTTCTTTATTTATTATGTATACAGAGTTCTGTCTGCATGTACAACAGAACAGAAGAAGACACCAGATCTCATTATAGATGGTTGTGAGCCACCATGTGGTTGCTGGCAATTGAACTCGGGACCTTTGGAAGAGCAGTCAGTGCTCTTAACCTCTGAGCTATCTCTCCAGCCCTGGAACTTTATTTTTACAAATTCAAAATTTGATACAAGAAAGAACCTTACCCTCTTTTACAGGACATTTGAGGGCTCATTCTGATTTGCCAGAACCCCTGTCTGAAGGAAATGCATTGGCAGATAAAGCCACCAAAGTTTATTGTTCACAGTTAGAAAGAGCCCAGAATGCCCATAATATGCATCATCTTAATAGTCAAACCTTGAGACTTAAATATGGGTTGTCTAAGTAACAGGCCGGTAGTATAGTCAAGGCTTACAGTACTTGTCCTCAGTCTCAGTCTGTTCCTCATTTGGGAGTCAATCCTAAAGAATTGGTTCCAATCAAATTTGGCAAATGGATATTACTCATATTCCTAAAATCTGGAAAATTAAAATATGTACATGCTTGCATAGATACCTATTGTGAATTTATTTTTGCCACTCCTCAACCAGGAGAGGCTACAAAGAATGTTGTTGCTTATTGTTTGCAGGCTTTTAATGTTCTGGGTGTTCCTAAGCAATTTAAAACTGACAATAAAACAGGATATACTAGCAAATCTTTTTAAAGATTTTGTCAACAATTTCAAGTTTCTCATGTAAGTGGAATACCTTACAATCCTCCAGGACAAGACATGGTAAAGCTTGTCCACCAAACAATTAAGAGTTATTTGCAAAAAACAAAGAAGGGGGAAGCTACTCGCCTGGACACCTAAGAATCATCTTAATCATGTTCTTTTCATTCTGAATTTTTAAAATTTGGATAAGCATGGTAAATCTGCAGCGGATAGACTTTGCTATACAGAAACGAAGAAAACTTTTGCTAAAGTAAAATGGAGGGATCCTTTAACAAATCAGTGGCATGAACCCAACCCTGTACTCATATGGGGACGAGGATCTGTCTGTGGTTTTTCTGCAGGAAAATGATGCAGCTCAATGGCTACCAGAACACTTGGTGCAATAAGTGGATGAGGAGTTTTCTCCTGTCAGTATAATGAGGTCAATGAACATCCCTCCGGTCAAGATGACAGTTTACTGGGGGTACGTTCCTAATCCACCGTTACTACATCAGTTTCCTGGGATGATCCAGAAGTCCTTGTTTATGTCAACAACACTTGGCTGCTGGGTTTTCCTGCCTTTGAAGGAACACAAGTAAAAATTCATCAGGACTGCTTACCAGTCTCCTGTCCAGGTCACGGGTCGGAATGCCCACTATTTAAAGTTGGGGTGGCAGCTCAAGCCTCCCTTTGCAAGGAAGCAAAGTGGAACATTTGAGGGATATTATTGTCGCTCCCTACAGGAGTTAAGAATGACAGTCTTACATCTCCAGTGAGTTAACAACCCCTGTGAGATAGGGGATCACCGCACTTGCCTCAACCGATGATTTCTTGAACAAGATGCATCGGAAAAATGCCCACCATCTACTTCTGGGACAATGACCCTGAATTTACAGTCATGGACTGGTCTATTATTAAGGGTATAAAGAACTTGGCTTCTGATAGAGGCAGTCTAAACTCCCTTGTTTTAGAAAAAACTGTTAGTACTGGGCTTTGGAGGACTTCAAATAAAAATTGGCTTACCTGTGTATGACAATTGGGGACTGCCTTGGGAAATACAGGCATTCTATCTGGGAATGCAAGTAGCTTTGCTAAATTAATCAAGTATACTTCTGTTTTAGCATGTGTTAATCCCCCTTATTTACTGTTAATTGGAGACACTGTAGAAGATATTTTAAAAATAATAATACCTTTTCGATCAAATGTGTAAATTGCAATCTTACTAATTGTGATACTGCTGATAATAATGGTCTTTCAGTATTAGTTGTTAAACAACCTGCTTTTTTATGATTCCTGTTAGGGTTTGTGATTCTTGGTATGATGAAACAGAATTTAATTGGACTCAGGTTCAGAATTACCTTGCTGGTATTTGGTCTAGCAAAAACTTCTCATTGGATATGTTAACGATGAGAAATAAGATCCACGATACAGAATCTGCCAAGGGACCTAGGTTGAAACACAGCTTTGGATATATTTACTAGCCTCAGGAGGTGCTTTCCATTCTTTGACTCTGGGCTTAAGTGGGGATTGACATTTGCGGGCATGGCGGTATGGGTTTGTTGGCCAGTGCCTGCCTTCCTTGCATGTTAGAGGTCCTTCTTCAACAACGTCTACACATGCAAGTACAGTTGCATGAATTTAAATTAAAGATTTCTAACAACCCAGTTTGATATGGAGGTAAGTCAATGATTGGTAAGAGTGAAACTGGTTTTTCCGACCTAAGACAGAGGCTCCTGAAAACTGCATCTGAGACCTTGATGACGGGGTAACATAAAACGCACATTTCACCAA
>JAQQSO010008208.1:0-10134 GCA_028658305.1 Pachyuromys duprasi
CCCCCCGCACACTTATGTTCCTTAACCCTGCTCTTGACACCTTAAGGGCAGTGGGCAATGTCCCAAAGAGGACTCTTCCCGGTACTGGTTAGAACAGTGTCTGTGTTCCTAAAGGTGGGAGCTGCTACATGGGGTAGCTCATCTGTTCTAGACAGAGAAACCCCTGAGGAAAGAACCTGGCCTTGGTGTAGCCTGGAATGGCTGAGCGAGTACCATTGACTGACGTAGTGATGTAGTAAAAATGCAAGTAGAAGCTGTCTCTTCTCCTATCAGCATCTACACTCAGTGA
Organism: Pachyuromys duprasi; assembly: GCA_028658305.1. NCBI lineage: Eukaryota > Metazoa > Chordata > Mammalia > Rodentia > Muridae > Pachyuromys > Pachyuromys duprasi. The sequence continues at coordinate 290 of JAQQSO010008208.1, forward strand.
GACAGCCCCACTGAGGCAGGTTCTTCCACGGTGCTGTGGGCTGACATTATTACTAAGTCTTGACCTGGCGGCTTTGGTAGAGTGAAGCCATGCTTCTGTACTTAGTAGCAGATTTAAACAGCTCCCTGGAGAAGGGACTCCAAAGAGTCTCATTTTTTTCCTGTAGACTGAAGTTTCTCCATTTTGTGAATGTCAGTTTCAAAGACAGAAAAAGCTCCTAGAAGTGAGAGGAAGCAGTCACCAACATGGCACAGGTGCTTTGGGGCCAGAGGCTGTATCAACAACACAGCTAAGTGTCGTGAATATCCCCACCCTAAGAGCCCTAGACTTGTTTTTAAAGAGTTTGATTTTGTTCTTGTGTCTTCCTGTAGGAAAACAGGAGGACCCAAAAAAAGAAGCCAAAGAAACTGAGACGGCCTGCCTATTCACCAGATCACCCAAGTTCATGCTTACGTCTCATCGCATCATTCCCAAAGAGAGGCTGATGACAGATCAGAGGTTGAAGAGAGGACCAGCTAGATATAGGTAAAGACAGAATGAGCAGGAGCCAGAAGATTAGAACAGATTGCTGGACCTATTTTGAGGCTATTCAGAGAGAAACTGAGAGAAGCCAGGTTGAATCAGTCATCTAGGAGAAGGGTTTGAGCTGAACAGCTGAGTTGAACCAGCCAGGCAGAGCTCAGAAAGAACTAGAGAGAATGAGCTTATTCGGCAGTAAGTCTCAGAGGCTGAAAGCATTCTACACCTAGATTTTACTGAGGCTAGAAGCTTCCAGTACTAGGCATAGGTGGGCAGATGGAAGCAGTAAGCCTCCGAGACAACAATTAAATCAGGCAAATAAGAGTTACGTTTACAATGCCCTCTTCTGACCTCCATGGGGACTGTGTATGTGTGGTACACAGATACACATAAAAGTAAAGCAACCACACACATAAAAATGAACGAATCTCTGAAACAAACAAAAGTACATACATACAGACATACATACACACATGCGAGCATAAAAGAACTCACTCCTGAAAGCCTCCCTCCCTGGCACTTTCTGTAGCCATCCAGTGACTTCATAGTCATGAATGTTCCAGGTAGTTTTCCTGGTTCTTTCTAGTTGTTGCACTAGACGCACTCTGTGCAAATCTTACCTCCTTGCACAAAAGCACAAGCATCTTACTCTTCCCCTTTTTTTGAGGCAGGTTTGCATTATGGCTAAGTCTGGCCGCAAACTCCATGCCCCGCCTCTGCTTCTCAAGTGCTGGGATTACAAGAGACCACCGCTCTGGCATCACACTCTCCTGATGGTTTCTTTCTCTATTCCCGAGTCACTGGAGAAAGCAATGCTGCTTCATTTCGTCCCCCCAGTGATTTGCATTGTGTTTTGCTGCTCTTTCACAGTTTCTTTCAACTTTAAGACCATTTTTATTTAAACTAACAATTATATAACTCCTCAGTGAGGAGGAGGCTTTGGCTTACCTTCCCTCCTTACTTCCCTCTCAGCTTCTGTTGTCACAGCTCACCTTCCTTTTTTTTCATTTTTATTTTTTATTTTTTTTCTCTTTTAATATTTATTTATTTTATGTGGATGAGTGCTCTATCTGCATCTACTCCTGCATGTATGCCAGAAAAGGGCACTAGATCCCTGTATAAAAGGTTGTGAGCCACCATGTGATTGCTGGGAATTGAACTCAGGACCTCAGAAGAGTAGACAGTGCTCTTAACCACTGAACCATCTCTCCTCTGGTAGCCTTCCTTTACTCTGGCCTTTTCCATCAAAAAGGTTGGATAATCGCTTCCCACTGAAAGACTTTTCAGTGGCTTCCCAATACTCTCACAGTGGAGTCTAGTCCTTATAGCCTGTGAGACACTGTCTGACCCCTGCTACCAGCCTGGCTAGAAGGCTAGAAAAATCCCTTTTCCTTAATGCAAAGAAATACTTAACAGTCACAAAAATGTCTGGGTTAAATCAACTGTTTGCTATTCTCCAATCTGCCAGGCTGTTGTGTGGTTTTGTTTCTCTGTCGCCTGTTAACATAGGCAAATATAACTCCCCCCAACGTCAGATCTTGAGTGCTGCGCTGTGTCCTATTTAGCTTGAAGTTCCAGCGGATAGATGATGAGCAAATTCTTACGAGATGAATAGGGGCTGAAGGGGAGAGAAGGCTTTTATCATCAGTAGGAATAAGCAGGAGTGGCGACGGCTCTCTGAAAGGACATGTCCGGAGCGTGCTTTGCTTAATCAAGCAAGAATATAGGAGCGATATGCTAGATAAACCACGGGCAGTTGATTACAGAAAGCAGAAACGTTCTCAAGTCAAAAAGGGGAGAAGGCCAGCTACATTAGAAAGTCCCCTTATATAGTCAGCAAGAAAGCCAGGCTGTTTGAGGGACCACAATGCCTGTCTTCTCTGGGAGACTTTGTGGTTCTCACCATCTCTTCTTGAGAAGCGGCTTCATTTCCATTTCCTCTGCTTTGTGCATGTGCTACTAGGTAGATGTGCAGTTGTCCTTGGTTCCCTGGTCTGAGTACTGACAGGCTGCCTCATGTCTCCTCTGTTCCCATCCCAGGTCTCAGGATCAAGATAGCACTGCGGCCACAGCTGGAGAAAGGTCCTGTGACTCGCCTGGTAGTTGTGTTAGCTCACTTCACCTGAGGCACGTGGATCATGAAAGGTTTATTTAGCTCTCAGTTTGGGAGGATAAGTTTGCAATCAAGTAGCCCCAGTTGCTTTAGGCTTCTAATAGGGGAGAACACCATGGCAGGAGTTTCTGCAGGGTTAGACCCCTCAGGAAGCAGGGAGAAAGAGAAAGGAAGAGGCCAGGGTTCTACAGTCCCTGGCATCCCCGGACCTCAGACCTCATCCTTTAAAGGTCCACAGCATTCCCACCCTGGAGCCCAAGCCGTCCCATATAGACCTTTAGGGAACATTATCCCAACCTGTTCAGTAACTTTTGAACGGTAGAATTGTTTGTGCAGAGTTGAGGTTTTTTGTTGTGGTGGTTGTTTTGTTTTTCTCTTCTCAGTTCTGAAAAGCTGTATCTGTCTCAGGAAGAGAGGTCCAACAACCTGAGCCAGCTCGCTTTTGAAAGGCAGTTCCGGTACTCAAAGCTCTGCCAGGAGAACAGAGAGGCTGTGAAGAAGGTCTGGGAGTAGGGCTGGGTGGGTGCGGTGTGCAGCAAACACACGTGCAGAGGGATTCTGACAAAGCCCGCCCTCACAGAGGAGGCAGTAGCCTGAGTTTGGAGTGAAAATGTAGAGGCAGGGAGAGGGTGGGTGGCCAGGTGCTCAGTTCCTCTGCCCTGATGGGGGACTGGAAGGACAGCCTGTGTGGATCCCTGAACCCCACAAGTGTAGAACCCTTACAAAGTGGGGGCCAAGAAGACTGGCCAGAGCTGGTTCTCCAATAACTTCAGCTCTCCTCTTCCTCGAGCCTTCATCCCTCTGACAGTTTCTACCATTTACTCTTCACCACACTGACCATTTGTTCTTAGCCTGGCTTGGTGGTGCACACCTCTAATCCTAGCACTTGGGAGCTGAGGGCAGGAGAATAAGAAATTCTAGAGCAGGGGAGAGATGGGTTAGCTCCTAAGAGCACTTGGCTGCTCTTCATGAGGCCCCAGGTTTGGTTTCCAGCATGCACACAGGGACTAACAACCTTCCGGTTTCAGGAGACCTGACGCCTTCTCCTGACACAGGCATACTGTGCGTGTACTCTGCACAGATGTATGTGCTGGCGAAATACCCATACACATGAAGTGACGTTTTTAAAAATTAAAAAGAATTTGAGGCCAGCCTGGTCACATAACAAGACCCTGTCTCAAAACAGGATCACCACCAGCAACAAAAATTGTTCTTAATTCAGTTTTAATAGGAAATTTAAAAATGTTAACTTATATGAAAAAGGGATGGAGGAGGGCAAAGTTGAGCTTTTACATATTTAAAAAAGCAATTTTCCCAGCACAGATTTGCATACAGGCTAACAAATGCACGGGCTCCTGGCTTCTTTGTCTCCCCTTCTCCCCCGTGGAGCCTAAGGCTTAGAGGCCCCTGACTGTAGCGCATCGCACAGGAGGCATGTCTCTTCCGGTTCCTCTTCCCTCTGCCACATGCCATATTTTCAGCTTGAAAACTCAGAAACTGTTACATTAACTTTCTTTATTCTTGAGAATTACATACGCCTATACAATGAAACATCATCCGTCCCCCATATTTCTCCCAATTCTCCCCAAACCACTCTCAACACAGCCCCTCCCCAAATCCGTGTCATTGTGCTCTTTGAGAGAACACTAAGGGCAGTTACTTATGTGTGCCTGCGGGGCTGGGGAGGGCCTACCACTGGCAGCATCAAAGCAAAGGGAAAAAAAAGTCTCCCTCAGCAGCTCTAAACTGCCAACAGTGCCTCAGTAAGGCATGGGGTCTGGCAACCACCCCACTCCCCTCCGTCTATGCCAGAATTCTCTCTGGATTGACTAAGTACCACAGCTACTGTGAGGGCAACAGACATGCCAAGTTCACAGCATCCTTCCCCATTATCAATCAGGCACACACACACACACACACACACACAACTTTCTTTCTCTCTACATATACATATATTCCGAGACACTCTCACTACACAGCCCTGGCTGTCCTGGAACTACCTATGTAGACCACGCTGGCCTCGAACTCATAGTGATCCACCTGCCTCTACCTCCCTGCTGCTGTGCCACTATCCCGGGCTCTTATATTCTGTTTCCTCTTCCTGAATATCTCCTGAGCCTGGGTGCTAGTGGGGGGATCCTGAGAATGGAGCACCATTTAGGGCTTGGCCCTCAGACCTCAGCACTGAATCGGATGCTTTGTGACCCAGCTTCTAACTCAGTTGGGTTGTTCTCAGTCTCTTTAGAAACAAATCCTCCCTTCAAGGCAGAGCCAACCTTTTGATCATGAGACAGGACGTTGTCATCTAAGGAGGTTACACTCAAGACCTGGGCTGTTAAGTTACATATAAGTAACAACAACAACAAAGTCTAATGTTTCACTGAGCTTCTGGTTTTTTGTGTTGGACCTGACGCCTTGTGATTCTCAGTCACTGTGGTCCACAGGCCACAGGTTGGGCAGGCATGCTGGGATGGAAGCTTACTTACACAGATCCTCCTGTCTGTTCAAGGACCAGTAGTGAGCAGATTAGCAGGTCAGCAGACTGTCCCCCTTCAGGTCTTTGCAACTTCAGCACCTGGCTTCCAAGGACTCATTCCTGCTAATGCTTTTTATGTAGGACAGGCCTGAAGGCTGCAAGTTGGGTTTTTTTTTTTGTTTTTTTTTTTTTCTCGTACATTTGCCGGGCTAGGACCCAGTCATATGGCTCTCCCTAACTGAGGGTGCAAAGGTATTAAGGAAAGCAGCCTCTGGAGGGTCTGAACACAGTGGACGGGATTGTTTTGGCTTAGCTTAGCCATCTCTGCCATACTGTAAAGGTGGAGTTGAAGACACAGAAAGGCCCCCGTGAGAACCGCACAAACCAACAGAGAAGTGAGGCAAGCAGAGAGGCTGGGAACCTGTCTGGGAGGGCGGGAGGGCAGGAGGGCTTGGTCTGAGGCAACTTCTGTGGGGTCCTTTCGCTCACGGGGGCCTGCTTAATCAACACTACATGCAGTCCTTTTCTTCTGTGAACAGACTTTAGACACCCGGCCACAGAGACCACACTCCTGGGCAGCGGCAGAGAGCCGGCACTCACAGGGTCCAGTGCCTGTGACAAGAAAAGTAATGACGGCGGAGCTGCTGGGGATGCACCTGGCTTCCCTGCACGGGGCGGCCAAGTCAGGCCTCCAGTGGTCCTAGAGTGTCTCCTTCACACCGTACACACAACACTCAAAATACAGGGACTGCTGCTTTTCTCCAGGAAGGAAGCTATTGCAAGAACTATCCAAATAACAGCACTTAGTTTTTCCAGCTCGGGCTGTGAGCTAGGAAGTATATGTGGTACTTTTGTTTCATTGAGGCGTTTAATAGCTAGACAGCCTTTTCATCTCCCAGTACTTGGTGCTCAAAGGGGCCATGAGCCTGGCTTGGGGCCAGTCTGCAGCTCAAAGATATCAGAGCTTTATTCAAGTTGAGGCCTGCCCACACTCTGGGGCACACTGTCCCCACAGACGCTCAGTCGTGGCAGCGGGGGTCAAACTGCAGAGATCTCCCTGGTCTCTGCTACTGCATGTTGCCTCTCTGGGCATTTGAAGGGATTTGACGGGGGGGGGGGGACTTCTCACCAAGGGGAGACTTCCTCGTGAGGACTACCTGCTTCTTGGGAGGACTCTCCTCATATCCTCTAGAAACTTTAGCTCCCATTGCAGTGGGGAGGAGAACTTGACTTCCTCAGAGGCAGATCTGGGTCACTAGGTAAAGAAGACAACTGGTTGTACCCTCTGTAGTCATCAAAGTCACATGACTCAGATCCTAAGGGCTCCTGTGTCCTAAATCTGACCAAGGGATCGTGACTGTTGAGTGGTAGGAACATGACACTTTCTTGTCCTGGCAAGGATTAAAGTCCCCACAGCCCTGGAACGGTAGGCTTGTGTAGCTATAGCCCCAAGTACCTCAGAGCTTCACACTGGGTTGCCAGGGATGTCATGCAGCAGCTCTCCCTGATGTCAGTTCCATCTTGCTTCTGCACCAACAAAACATGCTCCGCAAACCCAGGAGAGCTGCAGTTGGCCTCCTCAGGAGGGTTGTGCCTGGTTCTTGAAAGCTCCCTGTAGATAAGCAGAATGCTGGTTGTTTTGGTTTTATGTGCCAGATAAGGGCTCTTTTCTAACCTGTGGGTTGTAGGTCAGTATCTGGAGTCAGTAAAGGATGAGTCTTTAAAATATCAATATGTTGTACTGTGATTTTGCCAAGTGGTGATATTTAAACAAAAATGGGGAGAATGGAAGAGCCCTGAGCCCCTTCTGGTTACTCTAGCTGCTTGGAAAAAGATCTGTCGCCTTAGCAGTCCAAGCAACTCTTTGAAAGGGTGGACCTTTCCTTCCTTATCTTCACTGGAGGATTTTGTGTTCAAAAGTCTTTTTTTAAATCTTTTAAAAAAATTTTCTTAGTTTATTCACTCTGTATCCCCCCTGTAGCTCCCTCCCACCTCCCCTCCCAATCCTGCCCTCCCTCATCCTTCTCCATCCATCTCCCTCTCCAAGTCCACTGATGGGGGAGGTCCTCCTCCCCTTCCTTCTGACCCTAGTCTATCAGGTCTCATCAGGAGTGGCTGCATTGTCTTCCTCTGTGGCCTGGTAAGGCTGCTTCCCCCTTAGGGGGAGGTGATCAAAGAGCAGGCCAGTGTTCAAAGTCTTAGTTAAATATTAAAAATTTCATATTTCAGTATTCAAAAGCCAAATGAGCAGTGTGAGTGTGGCTGTGACAGAACAGGGACAGGGTGCGGCTGGGCTGCAGGAGCTGCAGGGCACAGAGCTGCAGCTAGTCCTGACCTCTCCTTGTACTCAGAAGGAGTACTCCTTGTACTCCTTTGGCTCAGAAGGGCCAAGCAGTTCATTCACTCACAATAGCCACCAATGAAACCAAGCCCTAGAAGCCTGACAGAGATGCCCAAAAAGCCCTGGGCAAGCTAGGAGGAGGGTTGGGCAGATCTCTTGGCCTCACCTCACCCTGTCCTCCCGGCTTTATTATAAGCAACTTCTGAAGGTAACTGTTAAAAGCCTTTCACATAGAGAACCAAGCTTAGAAAGGAGTTACATTCATAAACTTAACCTTTATTCTCTTTCTGTACATGTTGGCAATGATAAAGCTTAAAGATGCATGTTCTATGAAATATGCAAAACAAGGGATTTACATAAATAATTTATACTTCAGAAAATTAAAGTTGAAAAATATTCCCACATTATTAGAGTTCACAGTATTTAAAGTACATCAAGCGTTCCTCATATTTCAAACTATATTGTCTTAGCAGAGAATGATAAACTCTAATCAGAAGAAAACGATCAAGTTTCTGCTTATTCAGTGCACAAGTGGATGCTACTTCAGTATCAGGCTGCAGAAGCCCCAGGCCGCAGCATTTCACCCTAGCCCTTCACCTCCTGAGTGCTGTGACCCAGCAGAGGTCACATGGTGTGGAATGGGTCCAACATCATTAACTCCACAGTGGACACATTCGCCAAGTGGTAACATGTGGTGGTCCGATGCCTCATTTCCACATAATACTTTTATAGCCCTGATAATGGAAACCCTGGCATCTAACACAGCTAAACATGTTAACACTATTACAAGGCACTGTGCTGTGGCGTTTGTTTAAAAGGTCATGTTTGCATAGATTGCTAGCAATTTAGTGTGCAATAGAACGCAGGCCCAGCATGTGTGGCTTTGTGATGGATGAAGCCATGTGATGCTTCAAAGCCTAGGGGAGCATCATCTCCTACTCTTCAGACCCCGCCTTGAGGCCAGCTCCCTTGGCACTGGCTTCTCTAGCCTCAGAGGAGAGTTTTTTGTTCAAAAAGCTGCAGGTCAAAGCGGACCCAGACTTCTCCAGTAGGGACTTCGTGCAGCAGTAGTCGGCGAGTCGTTGGGCCTTTGCTTTCCTGTTCCGTTCGAATTTTTGCCACTGGAACTTCAGTACGACCCAGGAAGTCTGGGGAATAAACAGAATGTGAGAATCAAATATTTTTGTTCCTCTCAAGATTTTTTAAATGTTCAGGATTTGGATTTAGAAAGCTTTCAAACACTGAACGAGTAACTTGTTCACTCCTAGGTCTTTGATATAGAGGATGGACACATGCACCATGACAGCTGCCTACTTGGAATTCAGATCTACTGACTAGAGAATGTTCTACCATCCAGGACTCACCAGTGTTTCCCTTATGTATGCAGGCAGTACCTGTGTTCAGAGGCCATGCCTTCCCCAGCACCCAGCTCATGCCAAAGTGAGCTGCCATGGGCCTGTGTCATTTCCTCAAGGTGTCATGGGGTGTAAGCACAGCTTAGGACTGTGCAGACTCTGAGGCCAGAAAACTGGGAATCCCTGTAGGCCTTCATGCCAACTTCTACTTACCATCTGGAGAAAACTGGTCTCTGTCAAACATAGTGAGACACAGAACGTCCTGGTAAAGATCCTTGATGAAGAACTGGCAGTTGAAGTTCCACTTGGGATTTAGTGTGTCTTGGAGGGTCCTGGTGGTATAGCTTTGGGAGCCCATGCTGACTTCACAGTAAGGATTACTCTTCCCTGCAGAGAGACAACCCAAGGGTACATGCAGCATGGTAAGTACCCAGGGTGACCAGGGCAGGGGCTGCTTCACCAGAGACCGTGGCAGGACACACCACTGCCTGGGGGCTCATGTCCCTTAGAGTCTAGAGTCTAACAGCTGAATGGCACCATGTTCCCAATGATTCCACAATCATGGGGAACAAGTACACATTCTAAGAATAAGACTGCTCCCTACAGATGCAAATCAAAACGACTCTGAGATTTCACCTTACACCCACCAGAATGGCTAAGATCAAAAACTCTAGTGACAATGCATGCTGGAGAGGTTGTGGAGAAAGAGGAACCCTCCTCCATTGCTGGTGGGAATGCAAACTTGTACAACCACTCTGGAAATCAATTTGGCGTTTTCTTAGACAATTAGGAATAGTGATTCCTCAAGACCCAGCTATACCACTCTTAGGCATATATCCAAGAGATGCTCAAGTACACAACAAGGACATTTGCTCAACTATGTTCGTGGCTGCTTTATTTGTAATAGCCAGAACCTGGAAACAACCCAGATGTCCCTCAGTTGAGGAATGGATACAGAAATTGTGGTACTTTTACACAATGGAATACTATTCAGCAATTAAAAAGGAGGAAATCATGAAATTCGCAGGCAAATGGTGGGAC
>JAQQSO010008209.1:0-10134 GCA_028658305.1 Pachyuromys duprasi
CAGGGGTCTTATATGAGATGGTTTCTACAATCAAGGACCATGTGTGGATGTGGCCTGGAATCCCCGCTCAGATGGGGCCCATGATAACTCGGTGTAGGACTGAAGACCCTACTGAGGGAAACAGGAACTGTTTCAGTCATGAACTTGATGGCTGACTCTTTGACCCTCCCCCATACAAGCTGGGGGGTGACAGACTGGCTAGATACCAGGGGAGGACATTGCAGCCAGCCCTGAGGAGACAGGACGAGCTGGGGTTGGATGGAAGGGGAGGAGGTCCTCCCATGTTGGTGGACTTGGAGGGGGCGGGGAGGAGGGAGATGAGGGAGGGAGTGGGAGGGTGAGAGGGAATAAGGGAGGAGGCTACGCCTGGGATGCAAAGTACCTAACCTGTGATTGATATAAAAATAAATAAATTATATAAAAAAACAGAAAATGGGTACATTTTCATAATGGAGTGTTACTCAACAGTTATAAAAAATATAATCATGAAATTCACAGGTAAATGGATGGAACTAGAAAAAGAAGTCATCCTGAGTGAGGTATCTCAGACCCAGAAAGACAAATATAGTGTGTATTCACTTAGATGTTGAAGCAATGATAGCCAAGCTACAATCCATAGAATCACAGAGGTTAGTGACTACTGAGGAAAGATAGATCGACTTGGAAAGGGAAATGGAATAAATAGCTGTAGATAGATTGGAGTGGGGGAGGTGAGTCCCGGAACCAGAGGATCAATCTGGGAAGGAGAGAGAAAAGGAGGTTAGGGGATGGAAAGAGGGAGAGATAACTAAAAGTAATTGCCATTTGAGGAGTAATAAAAAACCCAAATAAAACAGAGGTTTCCATATATATGAAATATAAATGAAATCACCAAATAATGGGGAGATAGAACCCTAAGTGTAAATTTCTTGTCACCAAATGAAGGATCTATTATTAGGAATTGGCTAAAGTAGCCTCATGAGAAACCCTAACCAACTTAGGCTGTTGCTAAGACTATAGGCTGCTCTCCACAAACTGGTGGCAAGGCCCCATTGCTGAAGACAATAACTAAACAACTCAATAAAAAGGGTGCCTAAACAGAACATTTACCTCTACATGCTAATGCCTTTTGTACAGAAAGGCACACAACCAAAAATGAAATGTAAACTCCAAGTCAGTCTTTTGATCTACAATGGTGGTCCTGCCTGAAAGGTATACCAGTGCAATGCTGGCATAAAGCTTGCAGGAGTAATAAACCAATATCTAATTTGAAGTAAGATACTCCATGAGATGGAACTTATACTTGACACTTCTTGGGTGACCAAGAACCACAGACCTATGGTAAAACCAAATATTACTGTTCTACTTTAAAATAAATATATAACAATAAAATGACTCCTAATGCCATTGTGCTTTACTACTCAACCATCATTAGAGAAGCTTCCTCCTGTAGGAGATAGGAACAAATACAGAGACAGACAGCCAGAGATATGCAAAAATAAAGAGTTCTTAGAACACTCAATATTAAATAAGAGGCCTCCAAAAAAAAAAAAATCACTACCCTAAAGCCTCAGGGAACTATGCAGAAGAGAAAGTGGAAAGAATTTAAGAGGCAGAAGGGATGGAAGACACCAAAGCAACTGGGTTTTCTGAACACAACAGTGCTGCACATATGAACTCACAAAGACTGGCAGTACACACAGGTCTTCGTGGATGTGCTGACTAGATTTATGTCAGCTTGACTCAAGTTAGAGTTATCTAAAAGAAAAAAAAAAACCTCAACTGAAAAAAAAAAATCCCTCCATAAGATCAGGCTTTAGACAAGCTTGTAGGGCATTTTCTTAACTAATGATTGATATGGAGGGACCCAGCTCATTGTGGGTGGTGACATCCCAGGGCTTGTGATTCTGGATTCTTTTTTTTTTTTTTAATTTATTTATTTTTATCTCAATCACAGGTTGGGTACTTTGAATCCCAGGCGCAGCCCCCTCCCCCATTCCATCCTACCCTCCCACTCCCTCCCTCATCTCCTTCTTCCCCGCCCCCTCCAAGTCCACCAACAGGGGAGGACCTCCTTCCCTTCCATCCAACCCCAACTTATCATGTCTCCTCAGGGCTGGCTAGATCCTCCTGGGATCTAGCCAGTCTGTCACTCCCCGGCTTATATGGGGGAGGGTCAAAGAGTCAGCCATCAATGTAGCCATGTATCAGAGCGGATATTAAGACTCGAGATCAAGCCTCTGCCAAAGGGCGAGAGTAATGATAGATCTGGGGGAGGTTGTTGAGACTTGGGGAGAACAAGAGCTCCACAAAGACCAAACTGAGCCGGGCACAGGGGTCTTGTAAGAGACGGTTTCTACAATCAAGGAACATGTGTGGATGTGGACTGGAACCCCCGCACGGATAGGGCCCATGAAAACTTGGTGTAGGGCTGAAGACCCTATTCAGTGATTCTGGATTCTAAGAGGCTGGGAAAGCAATGAGGACCAAGGCAATAAGCAGCACTCCCCATCAGCTCCTGAATCCTTTTTGAGTTCCTGTCATAATGTCCTTAAGTGGTGGAGTAGGATGTGTAAGTGTAAGCCAAATAAACCCTTTCCTTCCCAAGTTGCTTTGGTCATATTTTTTTGTAGCAAAAGAAACCCGAAGGAAGACAATGGGTATGCACCAGATGAAGCTGAAAGGAGAAGTGGGTGTATCCTTCATCCCTAACTCTAATTAATAGCCACTAGCAAGTGAAAATTTACTTCCTCCATGGAGTCTCACTGGAGAAACAATTCTTTTTTTTTTTTTAATATTAATCACAGCTTATTTACTTTGTATCCCAGCCATAGCCCACTTCCTCATTCCCTCCCTATCCTGCCCCCCATTCCTTCCTTATCTCCTCCCTTCCCCTTTCCAAGTCCACTGATATGGGAGGTCCTCCTCCCCCTCCATCTGACCCTAGCTTATCGGGTATCTTCAATACTGGCTGCAATGTCCTCCTCTGTGACCTAGCAAGGCTATTCCTCCCTCAGGGGCTGGGGGAGGTAAAGGAGCCAATCCTTGAGTTCATGTCAGAAATAGTTCCTGTTACCCTTACTAGGAAAACCCACACAGATACTGTGCTACAATGGGCCACATCCAAGCAGGGGATCTAGGTTATATCCATACATGATCCTTGGTTAGAGAAACAGTCTCATAGAGGAACCCCGTGCGCTGTTATATTTTATCCTTGTGGAGTTCCTGTCCTCTCCCAGTCATACTAACTTTCCCTTTTATTATATGATTCCCTGCGCTCTACCGAAGGTTTGGTTAGGAGTCTCAGCATCTGCTTTGATAAGCTACTAGGTAGAGTCTTAATCATAAAATTTGCAGGCAAATGGTGGGATCTAGAAAAGATCATCCTGAGTGAGATGTTCCAGGAGCAGAAAGACACACATGGTGTATACTTTCTTATATAGTCCTATAAGATAGGATAAGTATACTAAAATATGTGCAACTAAAGAAGATAAATAAGAAAGAGGACCCAGGGTAAGATGATCAATCCTCACTTAGAAAGACAAATGGGATGGACATGGGAAGTAGGAGAAAACAAGAAACAGGACAGAAGCCTACCACAGTGGGCCTCTGAAAGAGAAACAACTCTTAAGGGTAGACCACATGTCCAGAAGTAGATGGCCAACAGTTAATGAACTGGAAGGCATCATTGGAAGTTCCTTGTCTCATATGTCCTGTTAGGGATTTTTTTCTTAACTTTAATTTTATTTATTTTATTAATATTATCCTTTTTAATACAATAGGTACTTTAGGTATATATTATGGCTTCAAGTTTAGTGTTTTAATGAAGAAACACAGGGTTAAAGGGGTTAGTGGTGCTGTTAGTTTGAACCCATGCAGACTAGATTCTACCATAATTCTACATAATTCCTTCTATAATTATCTCTCTCATCACAGCAAATCAATTTGCCAACTGTGGAAATGTACTTCTCTAGAAAAATCTTAAGTATCACCACTTTAATAAGCTGCCTTTCTGGAGAAGTAGCAACATTATGTTTAAACTGAGGCAACGTTTGTGTTTAGACATGGTCAAACATTAGTTTGCAATTCCAGGATTCTTAAAATCCAATCCATTAATGGGCATGTGGCAACACCAGCATGATTTTCCTGCCTGACATCTTACCTTTCACTTGCACAAATCTGTTAACCGTTGACTTCAGAAGCCCATTCAGACATAGAACAGAAAGAACACTTTTCTCTGAAAGCTTTCTGAATCACCACCGTCTGTGGTCACAGAGGGCAAAGTAAAGAAAATGTGCTTTTCCCTGGCACACAGGGAACAATTCAAAACCTATTTGTCAGTTGTAAAAGAAGAAAGAAGGAAGAAAATAAAAAGAATGTCTGCAGGCAATGGCTTCGATTATTTTTGCTTGTCTGCTTTTCTTTCTCCTTCTCCTACTCGTCCTCCTCCACTCCTTCCTTCTCCCCCACCTCTTCTTCTTCCTCCTCCTTTTCCCCTTCTTTCTCTTCATCATAGAAATTTAGAAGATTTTTGTCTTGATTCAAAACTAAAATTGCTTTATGAAGTAAAACTTTCTATCAACAGACTGACTTCATAGTATGAATTTTAAATTGCTTTACATGTGTTGGTAAGAATAAAAATGTATGCTGTTATTTTAGCAGACTTAAAGTTAAAGGGGTCAATCCCCATTATGATTCAAATCATAACATAGTGTCAGACAGGTTTTTTTTTTTCTAATAGCATATAATAGTTTCAACAGGAGGTCCAAATATATATATATAATATTTTTGGCACCATAGTTAGACTTGATAAGCTCACCTATTGTACAATTCCTATTAGTCTCATTTTGTGTGGTCTTAATTAGAAAGCATCTGGCAAATGAACACCTGAGTGGCAGAAAGTTAGAAGGTGGAATGACAGCTTTTCATTGTGTTTAATGGGCTGTACTCAAACAACTTCTTCAGGTTAGGAAGCGTTTTGAACATTACCAAATAATTGCCCCCATGAAACACCGCTAGCTTTCTCATGCACCTACATTAAGGATATTGTTAAGAGAATATTCTTAAATGTGGCTTAGCATTTGGCATCAGAGTCATTCCTCAGTGTAAGGCTTCTCCTCGGCCATGGAGGCTGGGTACTCTAGGGCACTGAGGTAGCCTCGGTTAGTGATATTACTGTGCTGTGGTTCATCCTCTTTTTGATCATACTGCAGCATCTCTATTACATATCTTTACAACCATCCATGTACATCCTAATTATTGTCTTCTCATCAAGTTTTTGTGATCAGTAGGGCACTTACATGTTTCAATAATAGCATCTCTTAAATACATCTTTACAGATGAAAGAACTTTTGGAATTTTTGACAACTATTCCTAAAATCATTATAAGATGTTTTCCAGTAAACATTCAGAAACTTCGTAATTAACAGATATGTGTGAATATCTGGGCAACTGTAACATGGAAAATTGTTCAGTTATTTATTCGCTGTCATGACTGTAGAGTCTTCCAGATAAGAGCTGGAGTTCAGCAAATATAGCATGACCAAAATCTGCCAAGTAGATGCTTCTTATAACCAAGATGCAGTCTAAGTAAATTGCTCCAAGACTGTATCACGCATGGATGGAAGACTCTACTACTAAATAATGCAGAAGCAGCCATAGACCTTAATTATACAAACAGCTACCTATGACATCATCCACCCACTCAACAAGTATTAACTCTGTTGTTTACCAAGCACTGTTCTAAATATAAACCCAACAGCAAAGAGAAATTTTCATTTTTATGATGTTCTCTGTTTAGTAATCTACTTGAAACATTAACCAAATATTTTAAAAAATGGACGTGGGAGAGGTGGCCCAGAGGTTCTGATCATTGTCTGTTCTTCCAGAGGTCCAAGGTTCAGTTCCTCGCCCACAGACTGCAGCCAACAGCAACAACTGTCAGTAACTTCAGCCTCAGGATCTGATGCTGTCCTTTGTCTTAGTGTACAGATATACACGCAGGTAAAATACTCATACACGTAAAATAAATAAATAAAATATAAAAACAAATGTACTTATTAAAATTGTTTTCAGGGTTTCAATACATCCTTGTCAACTTGTTAGTACAGGACTGTTTTGAACATAATAGTGTTAGAGTCCATGAATCCCAAGACCCAAATAGTATGCAATGGTAAGAAGTGTTTATTCTGCAGAAATTTCCACCTTGGGGGGATCACTATCCACTCAAAATGGCGGCGGCAGCAGTTTTAGGTTCCTTTTAAAGGCAGTTAGGGGAGTTTCAAGGTGGTGAGGTAATCTGTTTTGATTGGCTAAAAGTTGGCTTGAGGGTAGGGGCTGACTAAATTTGGTCAAGGATTTGGGGAATCATTTGGGCAGTTTATAAGTGGTCATTTTTGCCTCAGGCCATATGTCAAATTCTCCCTCCAGTGGTGGCTCTGTCATTTTGGGACTAACAGTTTCTGAATTCCAGAAGGCTGGAGATTAGGCCTAGCAGGAAGAAGTTGGTGTTTATACTAAACAAGCTGAACCAAGCCCTTTCAATAGAATTTAGAGTTCAGTTTGCTTCAGTTTATTAGTTCTAAGTTTTCTACAGGTTGTATGAGGCTTTCTGGTTTTTGTTGTTTGTTTTGGTTTTGGTTTGTTTGTTTTGCCTTTTGGTTTTGTGTTTTGTTGTTGTTGTTGTTTTGAGACAGGGTTTCAATCTATTGTGTAACTCTGGCTACAAGAAACTCACTATGTAGACCAGGCTGGCCTCAAACTCCCAGGGATCCCTCTGCCTCTACTTCCATGTGATGGGATTAAAAGGATGTGCCACCATGTTCAGTCAAGACTTTCTCATTTAAACAAGGTGTATAGCAGTCAGAAACTTTGCTTGCAAAACACTTTATTTCTAGCTAGTGTCTAATACATCAGACATCATAATTCATGAAATACATGACGGCGCACTTTTTGCTATAGTTGTGATTGATATCCTCTAAGAACTCTTGAAGACTTACAAAGCAGATCTCACTTTATATTGAATCTGAGAAATATGCCACTGTCAAATGCACAGTTACTTTGTGTATCATTATAAGAGCAAGCTGCCTAAGGTGAGAATACAAGGGGCTGCATTCTTCCTTAAGGATAAAAATACCGAAACCACAATGTGGGAGAAACAGCAAAGAAACTTCCTGTCTCAGTCCTAGTAGGAAGAAAGAGGAAAAAAAGAGAAGGAGGAGGAAGAGAGAATGAAAAGGAGGAGGTTGGCAGTTTTTGTGTTGGTTTTTGTTACTGTTTATACTGGATCTCCCTCTGTTATCCAGGATGGCTCTGAATTTCTGTGCTCAAGTAGTCCATGGATCCATCTCCGGAGTAGCTCAGACAGCAGACACAGTCAGCTCACTCAGAGTCTTTGAACCTCAAAGAGATTTATCTGTGCTATGAATTCACACTACACTGTGGTCCACAAAGTCATGTGGATTTTTAACTTTTTAAATGATCTCAGCTACTGTTCCCCAAATACTTGACAACTGCTATTTCTGAAAGAAATTTCTCTGGCTCAGATGTTGTGCCTTCTGCCTGCATGTGTGAATCGGGCAGGCTTCTCAGTTGAGAAAGAGGACAGTCTCAGGGTCTCAGGTCTCAAGGTTTTACAGCTCAACCGGCAACCACCCCAACTAGAGCCACTCCGGTGCCCTCTAGTGGCCGGTGTAGGTTATGTTTGGTTGCAAAAACATTTCAGGAAACTAACTCAGAAGTTGTCCTTCTCAGAACTTCTAGGTCCCTTTTGGCTTTCCCCTTACGAAGTGTGTTATTTACAGTCCCAACTACATGTTTCTTAAGGCTTTGGATGAACTTGACGGTAGCCCTCATGAGGAGATTCCCTGTAGAAGCACTTCTGAGCTCTCCTACTGCCTGTTTATCCATGCCAGGTGCCAGGGAAAATTCCAAGTTCCGGGATGCATTCATGAGACACCGATCCTACTTAGGCTGTAGCAAATTTGAGCCTCCACTTAGAAATACAAATTCATCGTTTCTCATCTTCATTGTTGACCTGTCTCTCTTTCATTTCCATGTACCTGAGAGCAGAGAGGCTTTGGAAACGATTTAAGGGTGATTCAGATGAGACGAGGTACTCCGTCAACATGCCTTTTTTTCATTCACACGCATGTTTTCAGATAAGCCCGACCTCTGATGGGTAGAAGCCGGTCACATTTCCCTCAGGGACAACTGCATGCCATCCTGTCTATTGTCATGAATGATCTTCCCCTGCAATGTAGTAGAGATCACCTTTCCATTGATGTGACGAAGTACTTGAGAAAAAAGAATTTAGCAGATTAAAAGCTTTACCCCTTACTAGGGAACCCACTTAGAAACTGAGCAGTCTATGGGCTTCCTCTGCACAGGGGGCCTAGGTCCTCTTCACGATAGGTCCTTGGTTGAAGTATTAGTCTCTGTAGGCCTCCTAGGGCCCAGGTTTGTTTGTTTGTTTGTTTGTTTGTTTGTTTGTTTTTGCCTCTGTTGTTGTCCTTGTGGAGTTCCTGTCCCCTTCAGGGGTGCAGGGGCTGTCTGACATGAACTCAGTGCCTGGCTCTTTGATCACCTCCCCCTGGGGGGTGCAGCCTTGCCGGGCCACAGACAAAGACAAGATGTAGATGTATCCAGTCCTGATGACACCTCCCCTGATTGAAGGGGAGGAGGTCCTCCCCTCTCAGGGGATTAGGGAAAGAGCATAGGGGGAGAAGAGGGAGGCTGGGTGGGACTGGGAGGAGATGAGGTAGGGGGCTGCAGCAGGGATACAAAGTGAATAAATTGTAATAAATAAATGAATAATTAAATTAAAAATAAATAAATAAATGATCTCAGCTGATGGCATCAAATATTTTAAAACATTATTGATTATAAAATTACAAATGTATTTAAGAGATATTAAAATATTTTAATGCACCTTAAATTTAATAACATACAATCAAAGTTTTGTTCCAAAATATAGCCTTATTTAGTATTCCTAATACTATATCACAGAAATTTCTGTTTTAGAACAAGTCAGGTTGGGGTCTGAAAAGATATCTCAGAGGTTGAAAGTGTAAGGATCTATCACATTTTAACAATCTTAACTTGGCCCTAACCATGGGAACTGAAACTTGTTAGCTTTAATCATTACCAACCCGGGATCTGCTACAAAACGTTTCTGAGAGACGCCCTTCTGTAGTTATGGATGAAAAACATAAACAATCTCTAACCATTCCCTCTCGGCTGCACCTGGCTATGACCAATCACAGATTGCCCTGTTAGGAAAGTCTCTAACCTCCAGACCCCCCTCCTGGTTTGTGGTTTTTGCCTTTATAAACTCTGTGATTCCGTTGCATGGGGCTCTGCACTGTCCCTCGCATGGGAACTGTGTGCAGAGTCCCAGAGTACTCTGGCTGCTGAATAAAAACCTCTTGCTTATTTGAATCAAGTGTGAGTTCGCTGGTCATTTGGGGTTCCGTGACCATCCCGAGAGACGGAGGGGCTCCCCGCCTCCGGAGTCTAACAAGAGTTGGTTACTCTTACAGAGGCCCAGGTTTGGTTCCCATGTCTTACAAGGTGAGTCGCCCACAACCACTAATAACTCCATTTTCAGGGGACTCCTCTCATCTCTACAGACACCAGAATCATATCACATGAGAAATACATATGTACATTCAGATGAAACACTCTTACACATAAAGTCAAGTTAATGCAGAACATTCATTGGTTAAGTTTTTCATCAAGACACGGCATAAAATAGCCTATAGCATTGGATCCAAGGCAATGGTTTGGTATATGAATTGCTTAGTTCTCTGAAGGGAATCCTGGGATTGTTTTTTTTTTTCTCTTTCTGCCAGTGTGGTTGTTTTCCTTGTGAGTTACCTTTAAGTTCTAGGTGCCTTCAGAGTTAATGGGAATTTCCTCATCTCCTGCCACAATCCACTTGCTGGTTTCCAGCTGAGCACACTATATTCAGGGACAAATAATACATATAAAAATTAATGTAGGTTCATCGATCCAAGATGGCTGCCACGAGAGAACACTGTGTCTGAGGAGTAGGAGAGCAGAGACAACGCAGCGACCAGGAGACTGAACTCTGGGACCTAAAACGCCAGCATTGTGAGTGCCAGGTGAGCGGAACTCCTACGGTGAGAAAATCAA
>JAQQSO010008210.1:0-10134 GCA_028658305.1 Pachyuromys duprasi
ACTTGATTTCCCCACCGTAGGAATTCTGCTCACCTGGCAGTCGCAAACGCTGGTGTTTTAGGTCCCAGATCTCAGTCTCCGGGTCGCTGTGCCTACACTATTGTCCTGCTCTTCAGACACAGTGTCCTCCTGGGGCAGCCATCTTGGATCTCCTCCAAGCGTTGCTTCTTATTGGCTTGTTTTTATACGGAATTCTTAGCTTACCTTTTAATACAACCCAGGACCACTTCCTTGGGGGAGGTACTCCCTCATCAGTCTTTAATAAGACAATGTCCCACAGGCTAATCTATCAGATGCCATTTCTCAGCGGAGATTCCCTCTTTCCAGATGACTCTAGTCTGTGTGAAGCTGACAGAAATGAAACAGCGCAGAGAGAATATTATTTTACATTATAGTTCAAGGAGATCCAGGCGATCATATTGCATTTCCTGTCAAGAAGCAGAAAGTAGACAGGAAGTGGGAATCTAGATGTCGATCCTCAAGGGTCCTTCTCCAGTGTGTCTCCGTCCTCTGAAGATCCCACAATATTTGAAAAACAGTGCTACTAACTGGGTATCAAATATTTAAACACATCTCTAGCTTTTGGGAGACTTTTCACATTCAGATCTCAGCCGTGAGTATGGTAATAGAGAGCCCCATAGTATTCTATTCCTGTGCAAGCTAAGGAACCAGGAAAACTGGTGATATAATTTAGTCTAGACTGAGGAAAGCTTAAAGTAGTAAATTCTGGAGGTTGAAGGCTCATGAAAGAGGACTCTGGTCCAGAGAGTAAGATTCCAAACCCAATGTCCGTGGTCAACATTGTCTGGAAAATTGTCTTCTTTGCTTGCACTGTACTCTGTGTCTGTCTTAATCTTAAATATTTGTCTTTGTTAAGCCTTAATTTCTCTTAACTATTAAAGTTTACTTTCTTTGTCTCAATTCAAAATTTTTAAGGAAAACCAACGTCACCACACTGTCTTAAACTTCTTCTGGTAATCATGGTAATTTCTTACCTGCATTTTGGGGGACATTTCTTACCTGGAGCTCATGATTCCCTTAATGTGTGCATGCGTGTGTGTGCATGCATGTGCGTGTGTAGAGGCAGCAAGGGGAATTTAAAAATATCAATATTCTATGCGTTTCAATAATTATTTTTAAGAAAGGCAAAAAATATTCACAGTGTTCTCAAATAATTTCCACATTTCAAAAAATTAAGATTGATTGCTGTCGAGGAATATAAATATGACAGTAGCATTCTGGGCTAAAAGATTCACACTGGTAGAACATTTACCATAAACAATAGTACATCTGTCTTGAGTTTTACTGGTCATGACTTATGCCTAACATCTCTCGAAGCACAGACTTCCTGCAATGGGAACTGACATCCATTACCATCAATTCCAGGCAGCGACAGCCCCTTAGCTGTGTCACTGGGCTCATCTTCAGCTTGTTCATGTTGGCCAGATTTGGTTAGTGGCAATCATAAAAATCTAAGAAAGGTAATCTCATGAGAGACCCCTTAAGAACCTGCAAAAAGTACAACATAGGAAATGAAAAGTTGAATGAAGGGTTTAACTTCAACGACAGCTGATGGTCAAGCCTTTTCTATGTCTACTTTAGCTCTCATATGCAAAAGAAAGTTGATAACTCTCCTTATACTCTGCTAGCTCAAACACTATTTTTTTTTTGGTAGACTATATCTGTCTTTCCTGTCTTTCTGTTTCAGGTCATGCCTCTCTGCTAGGCTAGAGAAATGTAATTGCTAGTATTCAGACACTAGTAAAAAAAAATGAAGGGCAGATTTCTTAACGTGTGTCTACAATAAGATCTCTACTGTCACTTGAAAGCATTTGAAGGTTAGGGAGAGAAAAGAACCGTGTGCATGTAGCAGAGGTGGCCTCATACAGGGCACCTCATACCATGTATCCTTTCAATAAATGAGCCTAGACCCTTGATTCCCTAAAGCATTTACAAGGGCAAGGGAGAATTTGGAACCAAAGCCAAGCTGACTCTCTTGTAGGTGAGCTACAGCCCTCATGCCTCATCAGTAACATTGCCAGTGGGAAATTCTAACCTGGCTAGATCCAGTGTGGAACTGTGATAAGGCTTGCTAAACACAGGATGCAGTTAGTATTCTGCTATAATGCATGCTAAGTTCAGACAACTTAATTGGGATTGTGCTCAATTATTTTCCATTTGATCAGTTCTAAGCCCTCAGCAGATTCATGTAGATTTAGAATTTTAAGAATGCAATCTTATTCCATTCAAAAATAAAAAAATAAAAAAAATACCTACCCAAGATCGGACCTTTACAACACAGGCAGATGCTGACTAATTCCTAGTACTTACCCAAGATATGGAAGTATTTGAATATGACCAACTTGAGCAAAACACTTTACTGAACCTGGAACTTACAGTAGACAGACCTCTTTGTAGCATTCTAGGTCATTTACACAGAGTTTTTCTATGCCACTTTGACGTACTTAGTCTAAAAGATGTTAAGCTGAAATCTGTCAAATACAAACTCAATCTTTAGGTGCTAGAGAGATGACTCAGCACATACGAATAGCTGATGCTCTTCCAGAGGACCTAGTTTCAATGCTCACCATCCACATGGTGGCACACAACCGTCTATAACTTCAGTTCCAGAGGACATGACATCCTTGTCTGGCCTTTTCTGGCACTGCACCCACACAGTGCACAGGCATACATTCAGGCATGACACCTGCACATATAAAATAGAAATAAAGGGAAAAAAATCCCATAATCCTCTTAATAGAGAGTAAAATTTTAGGTACTCTGTTACAACTAGAAGAAAACAGTTCATACCATTTGTACAAAGTCATAGACATGCAGAGAAGCAGGGGACCATTATGTAACTGGAAACATAAGCATTTAATAAAAACAAACTCTGACTTTGCAGGGATGATGAAGAGAATTAGCAGTCATAGCCAGAACTAAGTTGAATTTCTAAAGTTGAGTATTGTAACATCTGCAATGAAAAATTCCCTGGGCTTGAATATTAGGTAGATAAATAAATACCAGAGAAAAATGAGATCAGTGAGCCTAAAGTACAACAAGAAGCATTTAGATACACACAGACACACACACACACACACACACACACACACACACACACACACACAGGTACTGACGTGTGGGAAAATATTAAACAACTGAGAGTAGAGGCAGACAAATATTTCAAGAAACAATGAAAAATGTTTCTTGTTGTTTAACATCGTTAACCCAGAAATGTACCCATATTCAGGCACAGCAAGAACGAATGCTCTTATCAAAGTCTGTGACGTTGAGCTCCCCGCGTTTTAGTCTATAAGCTGATACAGCCTGACACAAGCACAGTTCTACAAGGGGAAGACTTTTGTGTGTGTGTTCATAGAAGTCTCATACTGACTGAATTTCATAGCTACCTATGTTTACTTGTACGCACTTCCTAATCACGTGTTGAAGAATATGCAGTGAGTAACATGTGCCACTTCGTGTTCAGGAATGGCATGGGGAGCAAGATCTTAAGTACCCACAACTATGTCCATACGTGGTACTTACCACGTTAGTATGTGCTGTAGGACTAAATGCTGGAAGGAGCTGTAACATTGCTTATTGTCTGAGGAGTATTTATTTAATGTTTAGTGAGGTTGTGGGATTTTATGGTTTTACTGGCAAGGAGATTGGAGCTGAAGGAAATGGCGTCCATTCACTGTGCTGAGTTAAGTGAATGTGGAGAATCTGATCACCGCTTCAATCTCAAAGGGTCACCTGGAAATGTAAGCTTAAGCCTGAAATGAAACTAATTAAATTGCTCCTGGTTTTATCTGGGTCATTCATTTATTCTTCTGGTCACTCCAATTAGATTTCTGTGGAGGGAAAGGAATTATTGGTATATCTGGGGAAACCTCTGGTTGTTTTGGCCCCTTTCAGTTAATAATTCCTCTTAATTTGTGTTTTGAATGTTTCACTAAATTACATTGAATAACAGAAAACTGGTTTCAAAATGGGTTTGTAATCTACTTTATTTCTTCATTATTTCTTGTTTATTTGGGCTGTATTTTTACACACATTATATATGTGTGTGCTATTTATTGACCCAATGACAAATGCTAATTTCTTTGAGCTATTTTGATAAGCAATAATTGTTACCAGTAAGTTACTTGCCTTATTTTGTTCTTTTTTTTATAGAAACACCAAATCACAGTAATTTCTAGAATTTCTAGTGTCTAATTTATTGTATAATTGGTACTCAGTTCATCCAAAGTTTACATACAATAACATGTTTGAGACATGTCTTTCTTTTCCTTTCTCCCTCTTACTGAAAATAGATTCTTTTCTCACATAACATATCCTGATTTTTGTCCCCCTACTCTTTCCAGTTCCTCCTCTCCTCCCATCAAGATTTAATTTTCTTTCTGTCTCCCATTAGGAAAGAATGGGTTTCTAAGGGATAATAATAAAAAAAATATAAGATAACACAAGACTATCACATCGGGGTTGGACAAGACAAACCAACAAAAGAAAAAGAGCCTAAGAGAAAGCACAAGTATCAGAGACCCACTCATTCTCAGACTCAGGGATTCCATAAAAACACTAAACCAGAAGCCATAATATAGACATAGAGGACCTAGTGCAGATATACACAAGCCCTGTACAGAGACACACGGCCTCAGCCTCTGTGTTCCTGTGAGCTTTGCTCATGTTGATTTACAGGACTTGGTTTTCTTAGTGTGGTCCATCCCCTTTGGCTCTTACATGCTTTCCACATCTTCTTCCACAGGGTTTCCTGAGCTCTGAAGGGAGGAATTTGCTGGAGACATCCCACTGATGTATACATCCCATTTAGGCTAAATGTTCCAGGGTTATCTCTCTCTCTCATGTGTGTGTATGTGTGTGATATGTCTGGCTGTGGGTCTCTGTGTTTTTTTCCCATATGCTGCAGGAGGAAACTTCTCTGATGATGCTGGACAACGTACTGATCTATGAGTATAATAGAATGTAATTAGGGGTCATTTTATCATTACATCTTTTTGCTGTCTAGTCTCTGGATCATGGTCACCCAAGCAGTGCCTGATATGAATTCCAGCTCCTAGATCTCATATGGGCCTTAAGTCAAACCAGTTTTTAGTTGGTTGCTCTCACAAGCTTTGTGTCATATTCCTAGCATATCTGGCAGACAGAACCCCCGTTCTAGATCAAAGGCTTTGTGGCCAGCTTGGTGTTTACATTTCTCTTTTGGCTGTGTGTAGAGTTACATTTCTGTAAATGTACATCTGTAAAATGTGACAGCTCTGTGTAGATACCAGCTTGACTTCTCCATATGTTTGAGTCATGTTTACAGTACTATTAAATACTTTAAAGAGCCTGCATTCTTTCAAATTATTGGAGCTCAGTATTTATAATCAGTGGGATCAGTCACCTCTTCTTTTCCCGCCCTTTCTGTTCAGGTTTGTATCTTCACACAGGCCAAGGGTATTCTTTTTCTACCCTGCTAATGATACATATGGGCCAGAATGTCTATGTCCTTGTTATTCAGAGCAAAACTATGGAAAATAAAGGAGTTGGGTTTCAAGCCTCTGTTTATAACAGGTAGTAAAAGAACAAATGAAATTCTTAACATGTATCACATGTCCAAACACTCTGCTCAGTAATTTCCATGTAGCATCTCATTGCTCCTCAGGCACACCGTTATTGAGAAAATGGAAGCCTAGGGAAGTTTAGTTATCAATCTAATCATATTCCTTCTATTCTACTGTTGTCTCTAAAATGATTTGTATCTGAAGAAGTAGGTATGGGAATAAGATGGAACATGATTGTGAGAGTCTTAGGAAAACTAAATGGGAAAGGAAAGTTAATGATGTTAGCAAGTATGAGTTATAATTTTACAACATAAAAGACAAGATAAAGTAACTAAACTAAGCAGATTTCATTGAGGACTAAGCATGGTTCTCAAACGTTCATGCGATTGCGAGTAAACTGTGGCTTTTCATCAAATGCTAATTTCGGGGCATGACCCCAAACATACTGAATCAGAAACTATTGAAATGGTCACCACAATGACATGTTATATTTAAAAGATATAAACACACACACACACACACACACACACACACACACACACACACACACACCCCAACAAAACAAAAGAAAACAACGAAGTAGCGGGTGAGACCAGGAGGCAGCAGGCACATGATCTCCTGGGTCCAGACCTCTGCTGCCCTCTCCTGGTTGAGCATGACACTGCTTTTAAGAGTTGTGTGTTCAGGAACTTTATGGAACAGGATTGAATGGATGAAACCAAGAATGGGCTTTGGTTTTGTATTGCAGAAAGAAGCAACTGACAGTGACAAACTCAATGTTTTAGAACTGTGGTATAGTTGTCATATGGGGTAAGATTTGCAAGTCACATTGCTTAAACCTTGGGGCTTTTTTTTTCTTTGATCCTATCTGAAAATGCACTAGTGATTACAAATTGGACAACTAAAATGATTTGAGAAGTGAAGCAGAAAAAAAAACCCACTCCAAAACAATTCAAATTTCTTCTACACAGTGGAACTATTAGAAGGAATTTCTGAACAGAAATGTTGAGCCTTAGCATATACATAAAATTCTAGAAGAATCAAAAGTAAAGATGGGAACATACAATTTTGACTATCCAAAGTAAAATAAGTAAGTAAATAAAATACTTTGAGAATGAACAACTAACACCTATGTGTGAGAAACACATAAAGATTTTAATATGGAGTCTTTGTATAATTCTGTTTCAGCCTTACTTGGAAGGAAGCAGCAATTGTAAACAGCAGAGTCAGGAACAGATTGGGTCAGGTATATGCTCAGTTTTCCTTTTTCAGGACTGCAGTGAGTGGTTCCAAGACACTAGACCTAGGGCAGCTCAGGTGCATCACTGCATTTGATTTAATGTCTTTAAAACTACAGGGCACAGAAGTCCTATCCGTGCTTTACTGAGTTCCCTGATTTGTTCCATCTTCCATTAGATCAACAGTTGGATGTTTGAGAGAAGCAGAGATCACATGGCAGAGAAAGTGTGAGCAGTCTAAGTTGTCTGTCATCTATGAACTGTTTCTCTGAGCATTTTCTACTAGACTCTTACATTTTCAAAAGTTGGTGATTTGGGTAATGGTGTGGGGGGTAAAACACTTTCCGCAGAAATGAGAGGCCCTCAGCTCAGATCTCAGAGCCCACACAGCATCAGACATCATAGAATGTGTGTGTGGTCCTCTGAGACATGGGAGGGAGAGAGAAACAGAGAGCACCTCAGCTATCTGTCAGAACAAACAATTAATAAAGTGTAAGGCAAGAAGTGACACCTGAGCTTGTCATCTGACTTCCAAAGTATACCACGGTGCACATGCACCTACACTCACATACATGAAGACACACATGCATTCATGCAGGCAAGTACACATACAGCATAGAATAATCTTTGTATTAAGGAGCGATGTCCACCTTCTACCTATCACAAATTAGTGTCAAAGTAGTCGAATGTCTGTATGTCTCCCAATGCACACTTCTCTTTTTTTTCTCTTGATTATTCTTTGGGGCAAAATTCATACCAGCCTCTTTATGGAGACTGTGTTGGCAACTCTTGACTTGTTCCTGTTTCATGTAGACTTCATCATGAGCTTGACTCTTTATATGAAATCCCTGGTCAAGATATTCACCAGACTTGCATTGTGTCTTTAGTATAAAAAGACAATTGGTGAGATCCAAGATGGCGGCACCAGGAGGACACTGCATCTGAGGAGCAAGACAGCAACATCGGTACAGCGACCAAGAGACTGACCTCTGGGTCCTAAAACACCAGCGATCCTGTTTCCCAGGTGAGAGGAAACTCTACGGTGCAGGAATCAGTCAGGTCCACTCTCAGGTTACCTAGCCAGAACCCGAAAAAGATCCCAGGTCGCGCAGGCACTTGGTCACCAGACCAGAGCCACACACCTGCGTATTCTGATCACCTTCCCAGGCTGAACCGTGGGCACAAAAACACCAGTGACTGGGAATCCCAGTCTCGAGAAAAACCCACAGGGAAGGAAGGAAACTGGACTGACCTCAGGTCAACAAGTCTTTCCCTGGAAAAGGTCCCGCAGATGGCGGATGCATGCTGCCAGCCCTGAGTGGGGCTCCAGCCAGGAGCACAGAGACCTGCTGCGTGCCTGACCCTCTGTCACAGACAGAACTGTGCGCCCCAGGGCATCAGAGACTGGAAATCCCTGTTGGGAGAAAACCCCACAGGGAGGGAAACAGCTTAGAGCACTCAGCTGCCCCCCCCCCCCCAAACATGGGAAAGTTCTTGGGAAAAAGTCTTAGGTTCCTGCCTAGGCACCAGCTTGGAGCCACCACCCGCCAGCACCTGCACACTCTACCCCAAACACCACAGACTGGGTCTTCCTGTTGGGAGAAAACTCCATGGTGGAGGAAACATCTGGCCCTACCTTAGGACACCTAGCTCCAGAAAAGTTTCTGGCTATCCACAGGCTCCTGACTCTAGCTTCCAGCTGCATGCAAGAGAGCAGAACTCACCAGCCACTGACTACTGGGTACTGGGGCACAGAGCCCCAATCTCAGACCTACAGAAGCCTGGGATCCCCGAGATCAACCCTCAGGTACTGCTCCAAGGGGAAACCAGTTATCCCTAATAAAACTGACCAAACCATGGGACACCCAGGTTACAGCAGCAGCTCACTAAAGTTATAGCAAGAAACCCAGAAGCAGGGCAGCTCTCCCCAGGTCTTCTCTGGGTGAGAGGAGAGCCCTCTTGACTAACAAGGATCACAGTTAACACTAAGGTCTGTATGTCTGAGGTGAGCTGTAGCAATTCCTGAAAAACACTGGCCATTCAGTGAATAAACCCAAAAAGCTGAGGAGGCTTCCTTCAGGAAAAACCATCTTCCTGCCAAGGGGATTCTCTCCAACATAGGATTCCAGGAACCACCAGAAACTAACACCCAACACCTAAGATAACCCAATAGGTAGAGGCCAGCATAAAAGCTGAACCAACAAAAGACAGAACACTATGCTATCTCCAGAATCCAGTTTTCCAGGGGCAAGCAGCCCTGGACACCACAGCATAACTGAAATTCAAGAAGATGACCTAACATCTATGCTTATGAAGAGAATAATAGAGGAAACAAATAAAATGCATAAAGAACTAGAGGAAGATAAAAACAAACAGATTGTGGCTATCCATAGAGAAATAGAGGAAGTTGCAGCCAGTTTGTGACCTTTAGAGAGGAAATACTTAAATCACTGAAAGAAATAAAAGAAACAGAGGAATGTTCAAACAAACAGCTGAATGAATTGATGGAAAAACAGGAAAATATAGCCAGACAGGTGAAGGAAGTCAACAAAATGGCTCAAGATCTGAAGGCAGAATTGGAAAAATTAAAGAAAACATAAATGGAGGAAACTGTGGAGAGAAAGAACTTAGGAAAGAAAACAGGAACTACAGAGGTAAGCAAAACCAACAGACTACAAGAGATGGAAGAAAGAATCTCAGGTGTGAAAAATACAGTGGAAGAAATTGATGTATCCATCAAATAAAATGTTAAATCTAAAAAATTCCTGACACAGACCGTCCAAGAAATCCAAGACAACATGAAAAGACAAAACCTAAGAATAATAGGAATCGAGGAAAAAGAAGATGCCTTCCTCCAAGGCCCATAAAATATTTTCAACAAAATCATTGAAGAAAATTTCCCCAACTCAAAGGAGAGGCCTATAAGAATACAAGCGGTCTACAGAACACCCAATAAATTAGACCAGAAAAGAAAATCCTCCTGCCACATAATCAAAACAGTAAGTATACAGAACAAAGAAAAAATACTAAAAGCTTCAAGGGAAAAAGGCCAAGTGACATAGAATGGCAAATCCATCAGAATCACACCTGACTTCTCAACAGAGACTATGAAAGCCAGAAGGGCCTGAAAAGATATCATGCAGAACCTAAGAGAAAACAGATGTCAGCCCAGGCTACTATACCCAGCAAAACTCTCAGTCCTTAGATGGAGAAAACAAGATATTCAATGACAAAACAAATTTCAACAATACCTACACACAAATCCAACATTACAGAAGATACTAGAAGGAAAAATACAACCCAAGAAAACTAACTACTTTTAGAAAACA
>JAQQSO010008211.1:0-10133 GCA_028658305.1 Pachyuromys duprasi
TCATCTGGAATTGCAGCCTTTAATATCAATGGAAAAATCTCCAGAGTCCAAACTAAACTTTCTTCAGCACAACTTGTGGAACTGGTTGCTGTTGTGCAGGTCTCTGAGACTCTCTCCAATCACCCATTTAACCTCTATACTGACAGCGCCTATGTAGCTACCACAGTCCCACTGATCGAGACGGTTCCTTACATCTGTCCTTCCACCAATGCCTCCCCTCTTTTTGCCAAACTTCAACAACTAATCCTGGCCAGGACTCATTCCTTTTTTGTAGGACATATTTGAGAACATTCTGGTCTTCCCGGACCCTTAAGTAAAGGAAATGACCTTGTTGATCAGGCAACTCAAAATAGTTCTGTTGTCCTGACTGGAATGGTCGCCCCACCTGACCCCATATCTCAGGCACAAGAGGTGCATCAGTTACACCATCTTAATGCCCAGACTCTCTGACAGATGTTCTCTATCACCCGAGAACAGGCTCGACAGATAGTCTGCCAGTGCCAGGGCTGTGTAACATTTCTGCCTGAGCCACACTTGGGGGTTAATCCTCACGGTCTCACACCAGGAGAATTGTGGCAAATGGATGTCACCCATCATTCTTCCTTTGGCAAATTAAAATATGTTCATGTGTCTATAGATACCTTTAGTGGATTTATTTGTGCTTCCCTTCAGAAGGGAGAAGCTACTAAAAATGTTATTAATCATATATTTGCTTGTTCTGCCTTTATGCCATTGCCAAAAGCCATTAAAACAGACAATGGCCCTGGATATACCAGCTCTAGCTTTAAACACTTCTGTGCTCAATTAAAAATAAAACATCTTACTGGCATTCCCTATAATCCACAGGGTCAGGGTATAGTAGAAAGGGATCACTAAACCCTTGAAAATATGCTTTCTAAATTACAACACTCGGGGGGGAGAATTGTACCCCCTCACATGAAATTCCAAAACATTGTTAAATCATGCCTTGTTTGTTCTAAATTTTCTGACATTTGATAAAAAAGGTAAATCTGCGGCTGACAGGTTCTGGCATCCCTCCACAGCCAACTCCTATTCTCAGGCTTTATGGAAGGATCTATTGACCCATAAGTGTTCCGGACATGACCCTGTGCTTATTTGGGGAAAAGGCCATGTATGTATATATGATTCCGAAGCACAAAATGCCAGATGGCTTCCTGAAAGGCTAATAAAATTGGTTAACCCTCCCAGGGAATCCCCTGAGAAAGACTCTAAATGTGCTTAATTTCAGAATCATGAAGCCCCTTCTGCTTCTTCTCCTGGCCTGGTGGGTAGCCCAGCTGGCAGTAAGTGCCCCTCCCCCATACCGACTTTATAATTTCACTTGGGTTATTGAAAATCAGGCCGGAGATATAGTTAACACCAGTTCCTCTGTTGGGGCTCAACCCAACTGACCTGATTTAGAAGTAGACCTCTGTGTCCTTGCCCTAGGAGCCAGTGCAGATTGGGGAACCCCTTCAGAGTACTTTCCCAAGGAAAGACCTGTAGATTCTCCTAACCCTGACTAAAATTGACATCTCGCTGGATGCAATTCTTACATTAAGCGGGCCTCTCTGGCTGATAATACTTCTGGACTATATGTCTGCCCAGGCAATCACCATGATCACTCCTTAAACTACAGATGTGAGTATACAAATGACTATTATTGTGCCTCCTGGGGCTGTGAAACAACAGGGGATGCCTATTGGAAACCTACCTCCTCTTGGGATTATATTACCTTGAGGAGAAAAAAACCTCCCCAATTATTTACAAAGAAAATTGGGTGTCACTACGCCCTTTCCCACTAAGACATGGTGCCAAAATAATTGGTGCGTCCCCTTGCTTATTTCTTTTACTGGTCCAGGAAAACAAAAAGACTGGACTGACCTAGGCTTTCAATGGGGACTTCGGCTGAGAGAATGCACTGCTGGAACCTTGGGATGTCAGGACCCAGGGCTTCTTTTTAAAATTAAGCTTATCAAAGCCATCCCAAACAAAGGTTCTGCAGCCATAGGACCTAATCCTGTCCTGCTTAAACCAGCAAAGCCCAAATTACCTGCTACTCCAAAGTCTTTTACATGCCCTACTGTTACACAGTTGTCTCCAGGATATACCTTGTTCCAACCTACCATCCCTGAGGGACCCCCAAGTTCTGCTGATCTTATTGTTTCTTTAGTAAACGCCTCCCTGGAAGCTATTCATAATACTAGCAATCCCAATTATCAAGAATGCTGGATTTGCTTCTCTCCTACACCTCCCTTTTATGAGGGTGTTGCGATGCTTATGATCCCCATATTCACCAATGACTCAGATGGCCTGCTTTGGTATGCTGCCCCGGACGGAGACATCACTCTTAGTTCCATTTTGGGCATTGGACTCTGTCTTGTTGGCCCTAAAATGTTGCCCACTCATTCACTCATATCAGTCTGTAACCAGACTGTTGTCAGAAAACCTCCACTTATACTAAGGCTCCCGAAAATACCTACTTTGCTTGCTCTTTGGGTCTAATTCCCTTTATAACCAATGAAAACTTTATTGATAACAAGGATTTTTGTGTTGTGGTCACTGTGCTACCACGGTTCTTTGTCCATGATCCAGAGAGTTTTTTGACTACTCTGGACCAAGGTGTCTCTATTAGACAAAAGAGAGAACCTCTAACTGCCATTACCCTAACTGTGCTCCTGGGACTTGGTGCTGCAGGGACCAGGACAGGTATTGCCTCCTTGGTCACTTCCCAGCAACATTTCTCACATCTCAGTACCTTGGTAGATAGAGATCTCAATCTCATACATGAGGGAATACAAGATCTTTTGTCCTGCCCCAAAGGATATAGAAACTTTCAAGTTCCTTGCTAGGCTGCTCAAGGTCATTGTTTAAAATGTCTGATAAACGTTAAAATGCTTCATAGCCTTGAACATTTAAACATTCTCCAAAACCTGTTTTTGCTATATCAAAACAAAGTACTCTTTTAAGGAGTGAAGTCATAAAATTAACCATAACTTTAAAAGTCAAAAGCAAATTTTAAAAGCAAATTTTTACCAGTGCAAACAATCTAATCTCTAAAACCAATACCAATTTAAAATGAGACTTGTCTTCTTAGTCTGAAAGGAAATACAATGGTAAAAACAAAATTCATTTCAACTAAAAGGTTCTGTAATTTTTCCTTTCCCTGACTCACAGCATATGGCAGTTTCAAGATGGTGGTGTCACATCACATGGTATGGCAAGCCACATGGTTGCTTTTTAAACACATTTATACTTTTACAGGTCTTATAAACACATAGGCACACATATATGTTCTGAACAAGAATTTGAATTTAAACTTTAAACAATATCTCTTTATCTACTAACTCTTAATCTATAACGAACACATACATAGCATATTAACCATTTAAGATCATTCAGAAACAAGCATGTAATGGTGATACATACATTTAAACAGACAGACAAAGCTCCTCTTATTTCTCCAGCTTTAATTTCAAATGCTTTCTTCTCACTCAGTGGCAGCTACTAGCTGGCCAGGAATAGTCCAACCATGGCTTCCTTACCATGGAAGCCAAAAGCTGTCACCTGCTGTTTTCCCTACACAGCCAGAGCTGATTCTGACCCCTGTGGGACTCTGGGAGGGGAAGTGAAGGGGAACAAAATGGATAGAAATAGAAATAGACAGACAAATGCATGCAGAAACAGATTCCTCCAATGGGAAAAGCCCAATATCTGACCTGAAGAGGTTGCTTCATATTCCTGCTCTTGTTTCCCTGCCACAGAGTCTCCAGAGCAGAGGGTGGTTTTAAATCCTGTCACGACAGCCGGACTTTACCTGCCAAAATACTGATGAAGCCAGAAACATCTTTCTGACTTTGGCAGATGTGATTCTACAGCACACCTGCTACCTTAGTCATGGCATGCTGCCCAGATATGGACGCCCTGAGAAATTTTAGAGGACAGAAAGTACATGCACACAGGGACACTACACAGAGACAGGTAGATACAATACCACTGTCAAAAAACTCTCCTAGTCTGGTTCCTAGAGTCTTGTGGTTCTGGGATGAGGCCCCAAAATGTTGTACCAGTTCATGAGAACCCCAAAGACCAGAAATAGACTCTGCTGTAAATTCATGAGGGATTATTATTATTATTATTATTATTATTGTATACATTCTGGAACTCAGGTTGCAAATTCCCTGTGGAAGCAGGAGAGGAATGAGGACCCTCATTTCCAATTGTAAGTTAGAATTAATGTAACTGTATGCTAAAGTAAATACTGCATGATATACCAGTGAGTTTACAAAGCACACTCATGTCTTTTTCCAGCTGCATAACAGGGATCAGTTGCCATGTAGAATTTTGAACTTCATAAATAGGAACTGAGTCTATTCTTCAAATGCAGTGTGGACAATTGTTAATCTGTCTGCAGGACCATAATTGAAGAACTATCTAGGCAGCTTCTGGAGAGTTCTCCTAGATGAGTCCCAACATTTATACCTCATTTAAGAAACCTCAAGCTTCTGAGATAATGGTGATCATGGAGTTTAGATGAAGAAAATGGTGAGTATTGAAGAGACATGTCATTCCCAAAGACTACTTCCCATGAGAGTGGAGTTCATATGTACTCCATTCAGATCTTCTTTCTGTGATGAAGCTGGCTTCCCCAAGCACATTTAGTCTTTTATAAATAAGAAGAGGGTTCACATTCCCTGGAGAATTGTTGTGTTATTTCTTTACTTGCAAAATCTTGTATTAGGTAAAATCTAATTATTTTGCAGTTCTCATGCCTCCCAAAGGCAAACTATCTCTTATTGTTTGAAGTATTGTTTGAGCAATGGTCAGTGCTCACAAAATGCACTCTGTGTTTTCCTAAAACTACAAAGCTTCATGAACAATCCATTTAATGTTTAATGCTCATCAATGTTGCAGCTCTTTCTCATGAAAATAGTGCAAATCCAGAGGAAAAGGTCAAGATCATCCATAATGAAAAGGAAGAATGGGATCCTAGAAATCCATATGTGTATGTATTCAAGGAAAGCTTCTTCACAGTGTCACAGACATGGCAGCTGATAAACAAGTATGATACTCATATGAGTATAGTTTAGGAGAACAATCTCATATTATCTATTTATCATGTCACAGAGCACAGACTTTTGTGAATGGGATAAGAGGACCCTGGACTTGGAAAGGTAGACTTAAATTCAATCTCTGAAACATCAGTCAGCATAAACAAGATAAACAAGATGCTTTTCTTCCTGCAACTGATCCATG
Organism: Pachyuromys duprasi; assembly: GCA_028658305.1. Lineage (NCBI taxonomy): Eukaryota > Metazoa > Chordata > Mammalia > Rodentia > Muridae > Pachyuromys > Pachyuromys duprasi. The sequence goes on from JAQQSO010008211.1 coordinate 5,257, forward strand.
TCAGCAGTAAAGTTGCAGGAATCTAATATATCTGTTATATAAGATATATAATCCAACAAAGAACCCATCTGGCTCTTATATCTAGACAACTACATTGCAACTTCAGTGTAAGTAAACCAAACCTACATGTAGGTGAGCTCAGGACCAGCAGGGGACACAATGGAGCCAACAATCCCCAGAAGAGAGATGAGGTAGGTGTGGAGGGAACTCTGCATCCTCTGTGGTTTCCTTTCTATTGGCTGACATGCACCTGCTGTGGTTAACATGTAACACACACAGTGAGGATTCTTTGTTAAACACTTCATGGATTTATTTATACTTGCTCTCATTACTTTTTATAGTTTTTGAAAAAAATCCACACAATATATTCTGATCACTGGTCCCCTCCGTGAATTCATTCCAGTTTCTTCCCCACTCACCAACTGCACATCCCTTCATTCTTAGTGTGGAAAGCAAAAGAAAACAGTTTTAAAAGGAACTAAACACACACACACACACAAACAAACAACATAAAAACACACAGTGCTACCATGATATAAAGGCAAAACAAAAGTAGATACTTCTTGGCTAAGGGTGATACTTTGGCCATGTCTCTCCCTCTCTCAACCTGAGACTCCATTTGTTTTGACTCTGTGCAGACCCTGCGCATGCTGTCACAGTCTTGTAGGTTCATATGTACATGAGTCCTGTTATGTTCTACAAGAAAGTTTCCTTTGAGTCATCACGTCCCTTGGGTTCTTATAATCTGTGCAGTATTAAATTCTTTCTCAGAAATAGGACGTAATTATGGAATTATTGTGGGAATCTCAGAGCAATGGCAATACCCCATACCCCATACTGTATTTACCACCATTGAGTCACAGGGAGTTACCATGTGCCTGGCAATGAGATGTTCAAATAATAACTTCTGGTAGCATCACTGTCCACCTATGAAAGTACTTCTCTTCAAACACTCCTAAATTAAAATGAAAGACAAAGTTCATCTGTGTGATTTCTTCTAAGATCTGAAACTATATATCACTTATGACAATGGAGTATAACTAGAAGCAGACCACTGAGACAATACTAATAACTAAAATCTAAGTCTTATATGCCTATCACCAGTTTTACATACACTTCCCTTAAATTCATTATTTTGATAAAAATGCTGTATCAGCAGATCCATAAACCCACACCATAATCTGAACATGAAATTCAACTCAACTCAAGAATTTCTGTAAATATTCTCGGCACCTAAGAACTGCTCATTATTTCTCAATATTTTGTTGTAGAAAGAAAATTGTAATTTAGTGTCTCTTACTACATAATGCCTTTTCCTTTACTCTCAAAATCCCTGCTTGGTTTTGTCATGCTACATGCATTCTATTCTCTCTCTCTCTCTCTCTCTCTCTCTCTCTCTCTCTCTCTCTCTCTCTCTCTCTCTCTGTATATATATATAGTTATATATATATATAACTATGCTCCTACTATATATATATATATATATATAACTTACATTGAAAGATCATAGATTTCATCTTACCTTTCATATACACTTAAATTTGGTTTATCATACACCAAAGTCTCATTTCTTCATTTCCCATCACCATTTCATGTTTCAACATTCTGCCTCTTGTACCTGCATTCTCTGCTTTATACTCTACTATATCATCTCCTTCACTTCCTCAGATCCTAATGGCTCATTTCTGGTCCGCTGTCTTCTACAAATTAAACAAACAATAAAAATTCAATGAAAGCAACCATATATAAATGAAAGCATGAAGTGTAACCTCATTTATTATATATTTATGGACCTCAGTAACCTCATTCATCTCATATTTTCCAGGTCCTTCCATGCTTATATATTTCATAATTCATGTTTTACCACTGCATAATATTACCTTGTCTATACATCCCACATTTTCAATATTTATTTGTCCTTTGTTATAAATCTATGGATTTAATTTCCCATTGCTGTGAATGAGGCAATGATACATATGGGTGAGCAAGTGTCTGTGTCATAAGATATACAGTCATTTGCATACATTCTTGGGACTGATATTGTTGAGATAGAGCATAGTTGTATTTATCATTTTTGGTGCCATTTTCAAACTAATTTCCAAAGTCATTCCACTAGTTTATGTTCACATCAACATGAGAAAATGTTGTATTTTCCCAGGTCTTTAGCCACATTTTTATTTTTGCTTATTGTCATCTCACTGAGGTTTGATTAGAATATTATGTTCTTTTAATTGTCAGTTTATTTTTAGCTCAGGACTTTGATTGAAGGACATAGAAAAACCCACCTTCAGCTGCCCACCTTCTTCCTGCTGGCTGTGTTTCCTACTATAGGAAGGTACTTCACAGCTTGAAGGAAGAGAAAAGACATCAGTAATTTCATATAGTACCAGACCTTGCAGTTTCTAATAACAAACTTCAGATAAGATATTCCCCACTAATTCCTCACTGTTATGTAGTAACTAATGGCTTTCTAATTGGATTTTTGGCCTGATCCATAGGAAAAAATTGTCTCAGGTAATCATGGTCAAAAACCCAAGGTAGGGATGAAATAGGTCCTAGTAGACCTTAGTTGTATTGCTAATGATCACGTTGTCAATCTGCCTTATAATATTTCTTTTTATACCTGATAGATTAGGGCAGTATTTAGGTTTGATCACAGAGGTTTCTATGTGCAGTATGTAATGATTAATGCAGATATTTATGACTGCTCAATGTGCTGAGAATGAACGTCTAAATATTCAATCACAATGAGTCATTTACATAAATGTCTCATCAAAAACTCAAGGACCATCACAAGAGAGGATCTGGGCAGAATCAAAGATTCAGAATTTGGGGGGATCCATGAAATGCTACTTCAGGACGTGACATACGTATTGGACATACAACCCTTAGGTTACCAGCACAAGACCTGAGCAAAACAAGGCAGCCATAAGAACCAGTGAAATAGGTGAGCACGTGAATGCATCTACTGGTAAACTTACAAAAATCAGCTTGATCTCTTGGACCCACATGGCACAAGACAAGAACTGAATTTCATAAGTTCTCCTATGAGAATTCTGTTCTTCCCACAAGGAGAGTATAACATTTTTTTTTAAATATTGCAACACAGATGGGGGAGGAACTCTGGAGGCCTCACATCAAGCTTTGCATCTATTGGCATTTGATGGCTAATAAGAAAAATAATAATCACATTTTTGCAGTGTTTCTGTAGGTTTCCTATGTGGTAGTGAATGACTCCACCGTAGTGTGTACAAATAGTACTAATTTGACTCATTGTGTTATTAGTTAATGAAACAAAAGAGGGCAGGATGTTGGGAGAGAGACTTATTGAAAAGTCCCAAGGGGAACCAGAGGGACATAGTAGGAGCATACATAAGATCATAATATATTTCATTCATTCATGATGGACATAAGAATGTAATTAATTCTTAAAAATAGAAATAACTATTCTATGTTAAATTTATTTTTAATAAAAATGTGTTTGTTTCTCAGTTTTTCTCTTACCTGGGCTAGTGTTAAAACAATTGAGACTGGACCATTATATTTGTTGTGCTTCATGACACAACCACCCTGCAATAATTACTCTTAGCCCTCTATATAAGTCTGGCTTTCTCCCAGTATAAATACCTGAGATACTTGCCCTTCATGGGTTTCTCTGCTCAAGATCCTCTCTCCTAAGGTCTCCTGGATCTATGTGCATGGGTTCACCACCTCCTTCTTCTCAAACTCCTCCTCACCTGCCTGGCAGGAAGTATAGTGATTGCCTGTACATTGCTCTATTGGCATATCAGGGGACAATTAGAGAGAAGCGATTTTTCACAACATGGAAACAGGAGATTCTCAAAACAAGGATCACAAACAGATACGGGAGAGAGTGCAGAAATTAGAATTTGAATTTCACAATAACATATGCCAACAACTTTGAATATATTTAGAATTTTCATACAAGTGTATTTTGTAAACTGAATATTTCCCCCTGTAAACTCTACCCTTCCTTTTCTTGCACCTATTTTTTACTTTATTATACTAGACGATTTCATCTATACAACATTATGTATTTATGATCATAATTCTATATAGCAGTACAATATCTAAGAACTGTTAGCGAGAGTCCTATTAAATGTTTGTGTTTCTGATATGATCTCAATAGTTACCTCAAATTGCATTCATTTCACCAAAAGTGACGTAAGTTCCTTATTCTTGATGAAAAAGCATTGCTGTGTTGTATACACAACCATGTCTTCTTGATAAAATTCTCTGTTGACAAATGCATAGTTTTTCCATGAATTAGTTATTGCTATGGTGCTGCAATAATCATATATGTGCAAATATTACTGAAGTAAACTTGTGTTTGGTCAATTGCCTTAGTGGTTTTTTAATAAATAATCTGGTAGAAAGGCAAATGTTAATTGTATGTATCTAAAAGAAGCTGTAAATTTCCATAACCTAGCAGGTTTTGAAGTTTCCCATCACTATCATCATCATCACAACTACCATTTATAAATCATTCTGATATCCTTGGCACAATTGGAACAACTGTCTCAAGCCAGAAACCTCTCCAGAGCTTAGGCCATGATGTTACATCCACAGCAAGTTCACAGGAACCAGGGAAGACATACGGGATGCATCTCCTCAGAGAGGATTAGTAACTGGACCTCAACATCCTGCTGCCTGACCTAGGTGTCCTCACCTCCTTCCCCAGCCCTGTTCTCCTTCTCTAAGAAGTACTGTGCTCATGAATATGCAAATCCTGTGAGTCTGTGATAGTAAATACAGGGACTTGCGCACTCCAAACAACCTGTCATCACTTTCCTTTCCACAGTCACTCAGCACACAGGATCTCACCATGGGATGGAGATGGGTCGTCCTCTTCCTGG
>JAQQSO010008212.1:0-10131 GCA_028658305.1 Pachyuromys duprasi
AAAAGATGCTCAAGTACACAACAAGGACATTTGCTCAACTATCTTCGTAGCTGCCTTATTTGTAATAGCCAGAACCTGGAAACAACCCAGATGTCCCTCAGTTGAGGAATGGAAACAGAAATTGTGGTACTTTTACACAATGGAATACTACTCAGCAATTAAAAAGGAGGAAATCATGAAATTCGCAGGCAAATGGTGGGACCTGGAAATGATCATCCTAAGTGAGGTATCCCAAAAGCAGAAAGAAACATATGGTATATACTCACTTATATAGACCTATAGGATAGGAAGATCATGCTGAAATCTACACATCTAGGGAAGATATGCAAGAAGGAGGATCCAGGTTGGTATGATCAATGCTCATTTAGATGAACTAATAGGATGGACATTGAATGGAAAAGAAAACAAGCAACAGGACAGGAGCATACCAAAGAGGACCTATGAAAGAATCAGTATATCAAAGTATCAAAGCAGATATTAAGACTCACAATTAAGCCCTTGGCAGAGGGCAAGAAGTAATAATAAAAATAAGGGAAGTTAGTAAAACTGGGGGAGAACAAGAGCTCCACAAAGATCAAACTTAGCAGGACACAGGGGTCTTTTACGGGACAGTTTCTCCAACCAAGGACCATGTATGGATATGGCCTAGAACCCCTGCTCAGATGTGGAACATGGTAGCTCGGTGTCCAACTGAAGACCCTAGTAAGGGGAACAGGGACTGTTTCTATCATGAACTCGATGGCTGCCTCTTGACCCTCCCGCATACATGCCAGGGAGTAACAGCCTGGCTAGAATCCAGGGGAGGGCATTGCAGCCAGCTCTGAGCAGACAAGATAACTGGGGTCAGATGGAAGGGGAGGAGATCCTCCCCTGTTGGTGGACTTGGAGGAGGAGGGGAGGAGTTGAGGGAGGGTTGGGGAGGGTGTGAGGGAATGCGGGAGGGGGCTATGCATGGGATGCAAAAAACCTAACCTGTGATTTATATAAAAATAAATAAATTTATAAAAAAATAAAAAAAGAACACAAAACTGAGGGAAGCGGGTAGGCTAACTGTAGTCCCTGAGTATTGAAATGTAGCTGAAACACAAGGAAACGACCTTAAAATAGCTCTTATGAATAAGATAGAGGTCCTTAAAGAGAAAATTAATATATCAGCTAAGGAAATCTTTATCTATGAGGACACAAACAATGGAAGAAAACGAATAAAACATTTCAAGACCTGAAAGTGGAAAATCCAAACTGAGGAAAATCTGGAAATTAAACAGTTAGGATCTTGGACAAACCTCTGAGACAAACTGTACAGAACACACAAGATGGAAGAGGAAAATCTCAGCTACAATAGAACAAATGAAATGTTAAAGGAAACGTTGAATTTAAAAAACTCCTGGCACAAAACATCCAGGAGATCTGGGACACTGTGAAATACCAAACATAAAAATAATAGGAATAAAGAAAGGAGATAAAACTCAGCTCAAATGCATGGAAAATATGTCCTTTTTTATTTTTTGAATTGAAAATAGATTCTTCTCTCATACAATATATCTAAATCACATTTCCTCCTCTCTCTGCTTCTCCCACCTCCCATCACCTTTTCTCTACGCCAGATCCTCTTCAGAAAGGAGCAGGCTTCTAAGAAACAACAGCCAAACAGGACAAAACAAGACATAAGAAGACAGGGAAGACAAAGCAAAAGCCTTCATATGGAAGCTGGAGAAGGCAACCCAAGAGGAGGAAAAGAGTCCCATGAGTAGGCAAAAGAGTCAGAGACACTCCTCCTCCCACTGTTAGGAGTCCTACAAGAATATCAAGCTAACAGCTATAGCATATGCACAGAGGACCTGCTCCAAACCCATGCAGGCCCCACACTTGTTACTTCAGTCTCATTGAGCTCTTATGTGCCCTGCTTAGTTGATTTAGTGGGCCATTTTCTCCAGATGTCTTCCATCCCTCGGACCTCTATACTCCTTCCTCGTGTATGAGTTGTCCAATTTCCAAGGAGAGGGAAGTGATGAAGGCATCCAATTTAGACTCTCTCTTTCCAAATGTTTGGCTGTGGGTCTCGGCACCTGCAAACATCTACTGCAAGAAAATACCTCTTTGATGACAACTGGACAAGACACCTATCTCTGAGTATAGAAGATATCATTACAAATATTTTATTGATTTTATTTATTTATTTGTATTTATTTATTTACTGATCGGTCCTGTTTGACTCTACCCTAGGTCTCTGGGATGCCCAGTCTCCAGTTCCTGGCCATCCAGGCAGTGTCAGGCATGGGCTCTCTCTCCAGGCATGGGCCTCAAGTTAAAACAGACATTATGTGGCCATTCCCACAAGTTCTGTGCCACCATTGCCCCAGCACATCTTGCGGGCAGAACAGATTGTAGATTGAGGGTTTTGTGGCTGAGATGGTGCCCAGATTTCTCTTTCTATATCCTGCAGAGTACCCCCTCTGCACCGAAAAGACTAGAATGTAGGGATTAAGGCTCCCTGCAGGCACCACCTTGACTTCTCTACATTCACTGAGCTGTGTGGATGTTGTCCTCAGTAATGCCCACCCCCTCATACATACTGCTGTCAGTTTTCAAGCCATCTTCTGTTGTAGCATCATCCTGGGTTGTTTAGGGATCTCTACAGGACCCACTCATCCAACAACTCAGCCAAAAGCAATGCAGTCCCCACACTGGAAGTCTTGCCTGGCTGCAAAAGATGGCCATTTGATACTCTGTGTCCTCCAATACTACAACTCCTCACTAGGGCCACACTCACAGATTCCAGGATGTTTCCACACAAACCCCAAATGCTCTCAATTCCAGCTGTCTCCCCTTATACACCCTCCCTCCACCTTTTCCTGATGCCTTCCACACGAGTTGTCACTTGTCCCCGTGCAAAATCTATTTTATTCCCTTTTCCCAGGGAGATCCATACTCCCTCTTTGAGCCATTCTCTTAACCTCCATGTCTGTAGATAAGAGTTTGATTATCATTTACTTATTCACAAATATCCACTTAGAAATGAACATGTGCCTCATTTGTCTTTCTGGGTCTGGGTCACCTCCCTTGGGATGATCTTTTCTAGTTGTATCTGCTTGCCTGCAAATCTCATGATATCATTTGTTTAGCTTTTTTTTTTTTTTTAACAGTAGCATAATACTCTGTTGTGTAAATGTACCACATTTTCCTTATCCATTCTTCTGATGTTTCCAATTCCTGGCTATTATGACTAGAACAGCAATGAAATGGTTAAGCAAGTGTCTCTGTGATAGGATGAAGCATCCTTTGGGTATATGCCCAAGAGTGGTATACCTGGATCTTGAGGTAGATCAATTCCCATCTTTTTGAAGAACCAACGCATTAATTTCTACGGTGTCTGTACAAGACTGTAGTCCCGTCAGCAGTGGATGAGTGCCCCTTGTTCCACATCCTCAGCAGCATGAGCTGACAGGTTACCTTATCTTAGCCATTCTGACCGGTGTAAGATGTAATCTCGGAGCAGTTTGGATATTCTGATTTGCGTTTCTGTCATGGCTGATGTGATGGTCTGAATGAAAATGACTCCCATTGGCCATATTGATGTGACCGGCCTGCACTGCCACCTGAGGCCATGGTCCTGTCTGGGTTCATGCTGTTGACAGGGACTGTGCCCAGGTCCTGTGTTGATGTCTGTGGCCCAGGTTACTGCTGAAGGCCATGAGGATGTCCAGGGACTGCGCTGCAACCTAGATCCTTGTTGACGTCCATGGTCCCAGCTGCTTCTGAGGGCCTTGTCTGAGTCCATGGTCCTACTGCAGCTGGGGGACTGTGATTATAGTCTGTGAAGCCATCAGAAACCGTGTGGAAACCCACGATCCCTGCTGCCACTGACTGTCAAGATGAAAGAGTCTACTTTTGTAGAGAGTTAGTGACTGCAGATGCACAGTTGAGAAAGACGGACATGGAAGGCTTCTGTGAGAACACCTACCCAATAGACCCTGTTCCCAAAGTAGTAGCCCAAACAGGAAGCCATTGAAGAGAACTCTTAAAAAATGTGATAAGGATGCTGAAGCGTAGATCTCTGCAATCGATGGCTTCTGGTGGAGACATGGGAGGGGAAGAACTCAGCTCTGTTTAAGGGACAGGCCACTGAGAGTTTGAGTACTCATGCTCTAGTGAGTATATAGATAACACAGTTTGGACTTGCTTTTTAATTTTTTTAAATTTAAATTTAATTTTTTTTGGAAGGTGGGCAAGGTCATGGGAGCAGAAGTGGACTTGAAGGATTGAGAAATGAGTGTGATTGGGGTACATGATGTGAAATTCCCAAAGAATTAAAAAAAATACATTGAAAAAACAAATAAAAGAAAATGGCTCTCTCTAGACTCATAGGGAGTGGCATTTTCAGACATGTGATCTTGTTGGAGTAGGTGTGGCCTTGTTGGAGAAAGTGTGTTATGGGGGTGGGGGGTGGGCTTTGAGGTTTCAGAAGCTCAAATCAGACTCAGTGTCACTCTCTTTTCCTGCTGCCCGTTGATCACGTCTGCCTGCATGCTGCCATGCTTCCTGCCATGATGATGATAGACTACACCTCTGAACTGCAAGTCAGCTCCAATTAAATGTGTGTGTGTTTTTGTTTTCTTTTCTTTTCTTTTGTTTTTTGGTTTGTTTGGGTTTTGTTTTATTTAAGAGTTGCTGTCTTGGTGTCTCTTCACAGCAATAAAAGCCCTAACTAAGAGCAGCTAAGGATGTTGAATGTTTCTTTAAATGTTTCTCAGCCATTTGAGATTTCTCTATTGAGAATTTTCTGTTTAGATCTGTACTCCATTTTTTTATTTGGATTATTTGTGGGGTTTTATTTTTGGATATATAGTTTCTTGAGCTCTTCCTATATTTTGGATATTATACCTCTACCAGATATGAAGTTTGTAAACCTTTTCTTATTCTGTAGGCTGCTGCTTTGTCTGATTGACATTGATCTTTATCTTACAGAAGCTTTTTAGTTTCATGAGGTCTCATTTATTAATTGTTGATCTTAGTGACTCTGATATTGGTGTTATGTTCATAAAGTTGCCTACTGTGACACGTGTTCAAGAGTATTCCCTACTTTCTCTTCTATCAGGTTCAGAACAAAAAGAACTCATACCCAAAAGGAGAAGATAGAAAGAAATAACCAAAATTTGGGCTGAAAGCAGCAAAATAGAAACAAACAAATAAAAAAGAATAATACAACAAATCAACAAAACAGAGTTGGTTCTTTGAGAAAAATCAACAAGCTAGACAAACCCTAAATAAACTAAAAGATGGAGAGAGAATATCCAAATTAACAAAATCAGAAATGAAAAGGGGTACATAACAACAGATAGCGAAAATCTGAATTCCACCAAATTGGAAACTCTAAAAGGAAATGGATACCCTTCTTGATAGATTTCAGCTTACCAAAGTTCAACAAGATGAGGTAAACAATTTCAACAATCCCATAACCCCTAGTGAACTAGAAGCAGTCCCAATGACAACAACAAAAGCCCAGGACCAGATACTTTTAGCGCAGAATTCTGTTGGTGGATGATCTTGTGCAATGTGTATTCAGATGCTAATTTCCATGTCCCAAGATCAGGTTGCAGTTCAGACGTAGGCTTTGTTATTTCTATGAAGAATCTCTGCATACTATATAGCTAAAATCCACTTACAAGTGAGTACACACTATGTGTGTCTTTTTGGGTCTAGGTTACCTCACTCAGGATGATCTTTCCTTTTCTAGTTCTATCCATTTGTCTGAAAGTTTCATGATTTCCTTGTTTTTAATAGCTGATTAATATTCCATTCTGTAAGTGTACCACAATTTCTTTATCCATTCTTCTTCTGTTGAGAGACATCAATTGCTTCTAGACTCTGCCTGTTATGAATAAAGCTGCTATGAACATAGTTGAGCAAGTGTCTTTGTTGTATGGTGGGGCATCTTTTGAGTATATGCCCAGGAGTGGTATAGCTACTCCTGGTCTTGAGGTAAAGCTATTCCCAGTTTTCTGAGAAAGCACCAGACTGATTTCCAGACCCAAAGAAGATAAGTAATAAGGAGGACCCAAGGGAGAATGATTAAATACCACTCAGAAGGAGAAACAGGACAGACAGTGGAAGTGGTAGAAGAGAGAGAACAAGGTAGAAGAGGGAACACAGAAGGAAATGAGAGTGGACATCAGACCTGGGGAGAGTGGGAGAAGGAGGACAGAGGGACTTCAGAGAGAAGAGAAATGGAGAAACTATGGGCAGAGACATCTCTATGACAAGCTGGAGACCTAGGACAGGGTACACTTCTGGAGGGATATGTGGCTGATTCTAGCTGAAACTCCTACTAGCAGGGGTCATGGACACTGACACCCTCTAACTAAACAGAACTCCTAGTGAAGAGAGGGGAACCTTAACCTATACACAAAAATTTTGACCCAAAATTTACTCTGCCTACAAGACGTGCAGGGATAAATATAGAACAGTGATTGAGGGAATATCCAACCAATGTCTGAAACCTACCCCACTGAAGACAGCCAACCTCTGACACTATTAACGATATTCTGCTATGCTCACAGACAAGATCCTAGCATAGCTGATCTCTGAGAGGCTACACTCAGCAGTGGATCCAAACAGATATGGATACTCACAGTCAAATGTTGGGTGAAGTTGAGGGAGTTTTGTGGAATAGTGGGGGTGATGGATAAAAGGACCTGGAGGTGACAGGAGCTCCACAAGAAGACCAACAGAGTTAACTAACCAGGGCCCCGAGGGGCTTGTGGAGACTGAAGCATCAACCAAGGACCATGCATAGACGAGACCCAGCCCCCTACACAGATGTAGCAGATGGACAGCTACATCCTAGTAAGAAGAGCAGGGGTTCAGTTGCCTGCTCTTTGGTCACTCTATGGTAAGGCAAGGCTGCCTTACCAGACCACAGGCCAATAGGATGCACTCAGTCCTGATGTGACTTGATGAACTGGGGTGGGCAGGTCGGGTCCTCTTTTCTAAGGAATAGGGGAAGGGGGGAGGGAAGAGGGAAGGAGTGGGGCCAGGAGGAGAGAAGGGAGGAGGCTATGATCGGGATGTTAAGTAAATAAATAAATAATTTTTAAAAAAGAATCTTCAGTCTCAGTTTTGTGAAAAAATTGTTCCCCAATCATCTCTTATTGGGTAATAAAAGCAGAAGAGCCAGTGGCTGGGCAGAGGAGACAGTAGGTAGGACTTCCGTTCTTGGTGTAGGTGCCTCAGGTAAGGACTAGAGAAAAGAGGAGATTGAGAAGAGAGGAAGGTCACCAAGAGCCATGAGGAGGAGTTCGCCATGAGGACAGAGAGTTACAACAGAAGGTCAAGGCAAGACTGAGATGACAAGTCAAAGGGCCTGTGACTGGGAGGAAGACAGACCAGCATAACTGGGTTAGGACAGATGAATATCTCTCCAGTTACAGACTTTGAGGCTTGTTGAATGAACCTAGTAGATCTCTTTGTCATTATTTTGGAGCCACGGTGGACACTAGAGAAAAACTGTACTTTAATTCTACAGAATTCTACCAGAATTTCAAAGAAGAGTTAATACCAATACTCCTCAAATTATTCCACAAAATAGTAACAGAAGAAACATTGCCATTTTCTGAGGCCAGTTAACCTTTCATCTAAACCACATAAAGATTCGAGAAAGAAAGAGAATTAAAAAAATTATTTGTTTAATTTTATGTGTATGGATATTGTGCTGCATGGATATATATGTCTACCATGTGTATGCCTGGTGCCATGGTTCCCCTGGAACTGGAGTTACAGACAGTTGTGAGCCTTCATGTGAGTGCTGGGAATTGAACCCTGGTCCTCTAGAGGACCATGCAGTGTTTCTAATCGCTGAGACATTTCTTCAGCCCCAAAAGCAGAGAATTGCAGGACAATTTCCCTTATAAAATAGATATAAAAATATTTAATAAACTAAGCACAAATCATGTTCAAATGCACATCAAAAAGGTCATCTACCATGATCAAGTAAGCTTCATCCCAGTGATGCAGGGATGGTCCAACATATGAAAATCAGTAAATGTAATCCACCATATAAATAAACTGAAAGAAAAAATAAACACACGATCATCTCATTAGATGCAGAAAAGTTCTCTGACAAAATCCAATATACATTCATGATAAAAGTCCTAGAGAGATTAAGGACACAAGGGTCATACCCAAACATAATATAGGCAATTTACAGAAAGCCTATAGCCATCCAGTTAAATAGGGAAAAAGTCAAAGCAATTCTGCTAAAATTTGGAATAAGACAAAGTTATTCGCTTTCTTTATATTTAGTCAACATAGTACTTGAAGTTTTAGCTAGAGTAATAAGATAAGTGAACCAGATCAAGGGGCTACAAATGGAAAAGAAGTGAAAGTGTTGTGCAGATGATATGATAGTGTATGTGGTGGTTTGAATAAACATGGTGGAAGAGAGGAAACAGGATGGGAGCCTACAATAGAGGGTCCCCTGAAAGGCTTCACCCAACAGGGAATCCAAGCAGATGCTGAGACTCATGGTCAAACTTTGTGCAGAGCACAGGGAGTCCTATGGAAGAAGTCAGGAGGGGGTGATGGGAGGATAGAAACAGTTCAATGCTGAGTCTTGGAGGAGACTGCTTGCTGTGCATTTCCTGTTGATGGAGATTGGTGTAGCCCCCAAAGACTTAGCAACCATAAACAGCAGGAAGAAGTAAAGAGGTCTGCTCTCCCTCTCCCCACTAACTTTCTCCTACCTGGGGTTGGCGGGTGGGTGGGGGGTTGCAAGGGAGAGACTTTAAGGAATCCTGAATAAAGAGTTTAAAAATGAGCACTCCGGGGGGAACACCGCTTAAAATGAATGTTGGGTTGTGGTCTACCGCTGCTCACACACGCTAGGTCTCAGTTTAATGCCGGGAGGATTTTGGAGATGATTTACAGGGAGCCCAGGAAACTGTTGTTACCTTGTTGCAGATAAGTGCAGAGGGACAAAGGCTACATGTAGCAGTGAAATCCTTACCACTTACCCCTTGCTTTTGAAACTAGCTTTCACTGTGTTGCCTAGACTGGCCTGGAGGCTTTGTGCTCATGCTGGGGCAGTAGACCATGCTATCACACCTGGAACTGAAACATGCTTTCCCATACTAAAATCTACAGACCTAAAGAAGCTAAACAGCAAGGAGGACCCTAGGGAGGATGCTTAATTCTCATTCAGAAGACAAACAGGGTAGACACTGGAAGTGGCAGAGGAGAGGAAACAGGATAGGAGATGTCCTCTGAAAGACTCCACCCAGCAGGGGATTGAAGCAGACGCAGAGACTCACAGCCAAACTTTGGGCAGAGCATAGGGAATCTTACAGAAGAAGGGCAGGGAGAGGGGATAGAACGATTTGGAGGGACAGGAGCGCCACAAGGAGACCAACAAAGCAAAAGAATCTGGGCCCCGGGTTGCCAGCAGAGACTGATGCACAACCAAGGACCATGCATGGAGAAAACCTAGACCCCTCTGCTCAGATGTAGCCTGTAGACAGCTCAGTCTTCATGTGAGTCCCCTATAAGGCGAGCAGGAGCTGTCTCTGACATGAACTCAGTTGCTTGCTCTTTGATCACTTCCTCCTGGCGGGATGACCTTGCCAGCCCAAAGAGGAAGACGATCCAAGCAGTCCTGATGAGACTTGATAGGATAGAGTCAGATAGTAGCAGAGAAGAACTCTCCCTTTCAGTGGGCTAGGGAAGAGGGATAAGAGAGATGAGGGAGGGAGGTGGGACCGGGAGGAGATGAGGGAGGAGGCTACCATTGGGTTAGAAAGTGTATACATTGTAAACAATAAAAAATAAAATAAAATATATAAAAAAAACATGCTTTCTTTTTATGTATTTATTTATTAAATTCATTTTTATTTTATATATTTTTCTTGCATGTATGTTTGTGCACCACCTGTGTGTCTAGTGTCCATAGAGTCTAGAAAAGTATGGTGGATCCCCTGTAACCGGTTTTATAAACGATTGTGAGGCACCATGTGAATGCTGGGTACTGAATCTAGGTTTTGTGCAAGGGCAGCAAGAACTCTTTTTTTTTTTTTTAATTTATTTATTTTTATCTCAATCACAGGTTGGGTACTTTGAATCCCAGGCGTAGCCCCCTCCCCC
>JAQQSO010008213.1:0-10131 GCA_028658305.1 Pachyuromys duprasi
AAAGAAGGGGGAGTTAGTAAGACCTGGAGAGGACAGGAGCCCCACAAAGACCAAATATATTAGGGCACAGGGGTCTTTTATGAGACTGTTTCTCCAACAAAGGACCATGTATGGATATAAGCTAGAACCCCTGCTCAGATATAGCCCATGGTAGCTCAGTATCCAACTGGGTGTCCTAGTAAGGGGAACAGGGACTATTTCTGACATGAACTCAATAGCTGGCTCTTCAACACACAACCCTTTCCCGAGGGAGGAGCAGCCTTGCTAGGCCACAGAAGAGGACTTTGCAGCCAGTCCTGAAGAGACCTGATAAGCTAGGGTCAGATGGAAGGGGAAGAGGTCCTCCCCTATCAGTGGACTTGGAAAGGGACAGGGAGGAGATGAGGGAGGGATGGTGGATTGGGAGAGAATGAAGGAGGGGGCTACAGCTGGGATACAAAGTACATAACCTGTGATTAATATAAAAAAATAAAAAATAAATAAATAAAAAGAAAAATAACAATTTTCACCCTTTACCCCAAGGCTTACGTTTCACTCTCTTAGAGTCACTCTTATCTATGTGGTCATCAAGTGAAAAAATCTGCCCCCACATAAGCTGTTGTGACTTTGAGCCTAAGGGTTCCCAGTTGCCCATTATCAAAAAAAAAAAAAAAAAAAAAGGCTGCACTGGCACCGCTGAACACAGCACCAATCACCTCTGAAAGACTGGCTGGTTGTTCACACCATCACCAATGTGCTTAAAAGGGAATATGAACTTTTAGAGCCTCCCATCTGCAGACAGGCCAAATGGTACCCTTGGTTTCTATTCTGTTTTGTTTTGTTTACTAAACTCACTTAGCCATCTGTGGAAAGGGCTCTGGGAACACAGCCATTATTTTATTCAGCCTTTTGTTCTCTGGCTTTAACAAACTAATGAGGTATTAACCAAATTCACACATGATAAAGCAGCACTGCCCATCTCTATAACCACTTAGGTGCATCTGTCTCCCAGTTCTACAGGAGGCTGGTGTGCCAAACCACATAGTCTATTGTATACTCAAATGTTAACTGTAAACCTTGTACATCAAGAGAGACTCATTATGGACCAATGATTTTGTCACCTGCACATAATAATTATGTTTTCTTTGCCATGTTTCTAAGAGAAAAAAGAAAAGGAACTTGAAAAGTCAGATTCTGAACAAAGATCTTACATAAGAAGAGAAGTAAGTTTATTATGGTTATCCCAACACTAAAAAGAAGGAAAAAAGTTTCCCAATGAGTCAAAGGAAAAAAATTTAAATAAAAAACATTCTTAGGTTCTAATGAAGAGAAAGTCTCTCGGATTAGACCAATTAAGTTCTGGTTGGTTCTAAGTGCTTTCACGTTCTTAAGAAGGCTGCTGTATGAGACTGTTTATGAGAAAGAAAGACCCTTTTCCTAAGATTTGGACATAGTTATCTTGTGAAAGTTTTGGTTTATGATATATAAACATGTTTTTGTTTTAATCTCAGGTGTGGGATGTGGGACTGATTCACATTGTCCATGGCAGCAGACTATTTGCCCCATGCGGGCTCTGAGAGGAGCTCTTTGCCAGCTGCAGATAGTTTAAATCTGAGGACTCTGGAGAGAGAATACATGCCAGAGCCCAGGGAGTGTTGATAGGGCTCCAAAAAGAAAAAAGGCTGCTGTTGCTTCCCCCTGATTCTCTCGGTTACTGCTGATGCAGTATAATGAGAAGAAGTTGTTGATATCCTGAAAAAAAAGACAGGACTTGCCCCAAGAAACCTGATGACCCTAAGTAGCAGGAAGTAGCTGTTCCCCTTTTCCCACTAACCTTTCTCTCCTCCCTGGTGTTGGGGTGTTGGGAGGGATTGGGGTGGATAAATGAGGAAGAGGCATAAGAAACGTAAATAAAATAGTTTTCAAAAGTATGCCAACATAGCTATCCAACCAAAATCTCTCTCAATAACAACACAGAGTATTCGCTTCCTTATTTTCGTCCACTAAATTTGATACATACTCAGCAACATCAAGACACAACATTGCTTAGACTGAGAGATGGAAGATCATATAGATCAGTCTGTGTAGAATTATCCATATAATCAACATTAACATCAAGAACTCACTTTAATACTGTATGTGACTTTTGAAATGATGCCGCAGGTAAGAAAAACTCTAGTCGGGGGTTGAAGGTTAACCTCTTATTTGTAGCAAGCTGCTCTTTTAAAATCATAGGGTAGTCAATAAGTCATGAAAAACAATCACAGGGGTTATATATCCAGAGGAACACAGTAAACATGAAGATGATATGTCTGTCTGGGTCTCCTGACAAGTTTATTATCATCTGGAAAACGAGAAGGAAAAACAATCCACCTTTGTTTCCATTTGAAATGGCACGCGTGCCTGAGAGGCTCTGAACCTCAGACCACTACTAAACTCTAAGTCCTTGAATCTGAAACTTATTTGCCTAGTGTGATCCATTTCTCCATCTGAAAAGTAGACACCTGTAAGTCAAGTATTCAGTTTAATGGGATGATTTGTACATACAGAAGTAAATGCTCAGAAGCAGTTCTCATCCCTAAGCTTTCCTTTTCCTCATGCAACCCTCCACAGCCAAACCCATTTTTAAGTTGCCTCCAAACTTCCTCAGCTTTTAACAGGATTCAGGTTTCCCTCAATTGCAAACAACTGATTCCAACACACACAAGGAACACAGGGCTTTGAGACCTAGATTATATGAGCAGGCCATACACAGAGAGAGAATTATGACTCCCAGGCCTCTACAGTAGCCACCCCAAGCAAAATAATTCTGTTGCAGTCATCCAGAAACAAACACCTGGCCCTGGTCAATAACTTCCAACTTCTCCAATTCCCGAGTTTGTTGGACTCTGTTTCTTATAAACCAACTGGAGAAAACCATACTGTATCCCTATCCACCAACATAGGATGCCCTCTTCAAGCTGCCTCAGCCTGGCCTTTGAAGCCTTCTCCTTACCTCCAAAAAGTTCTCCCCTCTTCTGCATGCCTTGCACTTAGCCAAGCACCAGCCTTGTTGCTTTTTCTGGACTTGGAACCCATCAGAGGATAAAGGGTGGACAAAGCTGGGGGCCGCAGTTTGAGTGATGCCCCCATAAGCTTTTCCTATCCATATCTTACCTTATCCTCCTTGATAATCAGGCTTTTCTCTGCTGGAGTCATGCATCTTCCGTGCAGTTAGGTAAAACGCCAGGTTCGCATAGTACAACCTGCCAACCAGAGCAGAACAGCTCTCTCGGATTCCGTCAGTGATGATACCGTTGTCACCTTGTGTCAGTGACCTTGTCACCACTTTCCCTCCTCCAATTTTAATGCTGCCTTGAAGAGAACGGTAGAGAGGCACTCAGAGCTCCTGCTGCTCCCCGCCTCAAGATAGGCCTCTTCGTTAGGATTTCTACCGCTGTGATAAACACCGTGACCGTCATAACCCACAGAATCAACTAAGCAGGGCTCACAGGGGCTCCTGAACAATAATCAGGAAGCCTATATGGGTCTGACCAAGGCCCTCTGCACATATGTTATATATGCAGTTGTATAGCTTGGTGTCCTTGTGGGACTCCTAACAATAGGTTTGGGGATGCCTCTGACTCTTTTGATGCTCTTGGGACTCTTTTCTTCCTACTGATGTTGCCTCGTCCAGCCTTGATATGAGGGTGTGTGCCTAGTCTTATTGGAACTTGTTATGCAGTGATAGCCCTAGGAAGCTTGATATTTTCTAACGGGAAACAGAGGAGGAAAGGATCCGGGGGGGTGGGGGGTGGGAAGGAATTGGGATGAGTGGAGGGAGGGAAAACTGTAATTGGCATATAATCTATTAGAAAAGAATGAATAAAACATTTGTAAAATGGCATGACCAAAATCAAATTGAAAGGAGAGGGTTCATTTCAGCTTATAGCTCTCAGATCCCACTGCACAGTGAGGGGAGACAGTAACACAAGCAGGAACCGGAGGCAGAAACTGATGCAGAAGTCACAGAGGGGTGCTGCTTACTGGCTTTTCCCCCAAGGCTTACTCAGCCTGCTCTCTTATACAGCCCAAATTTTTTTAGCTTTGTTGGTCTTCTTGGGGAGCTTCTGTCCGCTCCATTTCCTTCTCCCCCTCACCCCAACTCCTTCTTCTGTAAGACTCCCTGAGCTCTGTCCAGAGTTTGGCTGTGGGTCTCAGCATCTGCCTTGATCCCCTGTTTGGGTGTCAGACCCTCTACGGTAGGCTCCCATTCTGTTCCCTCTCCTCCACCGCTTCTGGTGTCTATCCTGTTTGCCATTCGGAATGAGACTTAAGCATTCTCTCTAGGGAGAAGAAGAAGAGGAGGAAGAGGAGGACGAGGACGAGGAGGAGTACCTCTTGAAACTGATCCTTTGACAAAGAATGAAGCCATTCTAGGAATGACTTTCTCTTCCATTCCATTGCCTAGAACTGTGTGAATTGACTAGAACTGTGTAAGTAGCTTGCCCAGAGTCATTCAGCTGACTACCTCCAAATGCAAGGGTAACTGAAAGAAAAGAATGCTAGCTTTTTTTTTCTACTATTTTTTGGTGAAAACTTGAGGGAATGAGGGGTTATTGGTTTAGCCAAGTAGTTCTCAACCTTTCTAATGCTGTGACCCTTTAATACAGTTCCTCATGTTGTGATGACCCCCAACCACAAAGTTATTTCATTGTTATTTCATAACTGTAATTTTGCTACTGTTATGAATTGAAATGTAAATATCTGATAGGCAGGCTATCGGATATGGGACCCCTGTGAAGATCTCAATATTGTACAGATAAAGAAACTGAGGCATAGATAGACTGAATATCTTTCCCTGAATCCCTCAAGTCAAGCAGAGGTAGTTCATCCTCAGAGCCCAGGCCCTTCCCCTCTCTACCCCATGACTTCAGAAGCAAGCCCACGATGAGTCAATGTCTAGCTGCCAGCACAGGTGCTGTCGGCCTTGATTGCACTGTAACACCTGCTAGTGAAACAGACCTTTAAATATCACCTTCATCTTCATGTCTCCCTTTCAGCACAGCCCCAGGATGGTGTAACATTTTTTAATGCACATTAAAATTCAAGACTTGTCCTACTGCCTGGTTTATTTTGGGTCTGGTTATCTTTCGTCCTACACCTTGGCACATGAACCTTGCCCAAACTGCAACTATATGAGAAACATGTTGCAAATGAGGTCCCTAGACAACAGTAAGCATTTTCTTATTATAGGTCTGTTTTCCAAGCTCAAGGATTTATTCAAATTCTGTAACATGGGGCCTCTGAGGTCCCTCAAGTCACTAGACCTATTTATCCTAACTAAGATGTGTTCAGGAAGTTCAAACATCCAAAAAAAGATAACTTTTTCCTGGAGCTGTGCATATGGGAAATAAAAATAAAGTAAAGCAAAATGAAAAGCCAAGAGTTCTCCTTTAGAGAACCTGGAAGCTATTCCTTCCCCTAACCAGACCTAAGTGATATTATCTCCAAATTACTTATGTGTTGCAGAAATTCTGATATCAAGAATCAGTAACGCATGTCATTGTTTCCCATTGTTGAAAGTGAAGAGTTGCCACGTATTTTTGAATTAGAAATAGCTGTGGGCTCTTTGTGTTATCCTAAGGGAACCTAGTTTCACCTCTATTTCTAGGATAAAGCACACTGTATCAAGTAATGTATAAAAGTAATGTAAGGGAGTTCATTTCAGCTTACACTTCCAGACCACAGACCATCATGAGGGAAGCCAAGAGAGGAACTCAAAACAGGACGTGGAGAACAGACCTGCCTGCTCTTCCACACAGCTTTACCTCTGACCATGTAACAAGAACCATGGAAAATGCTGCTTTCCAGCTGACTCACAGACCAGCTGGTATTCAACCAGCATCCTGCCTAAGGATGACACTGCCTGAATTGGGCAGGGCCCTTTATATCAATTAGTAATCAAAATAATCTCCCACAGACATGGCCACAGGCCAATGCTATCTAGGCAGCTCCTCAGCTGGGGCTTTACTCACAGCTGACTCCAGACTGTTAAGTTGGAAGTTCAGTTAACACCACACTCAGCTAATCAGTTCTCAGCATCCAAAAACCAGGACCACCTAGACTGTGGTCGCCACACAACTGCCCGGCCCCAAGCAACTGATTTGCAAAGAGAGTTGACGCAAAACTTCCTACAGAAATTTGAAAATGACACATCTGATTGCTTTGTCAGTGGATTATAGATTGTTTCTTTGTTTAATGTGGACAATTCTGATACAATGCTTGCTTCCCCCGACTCAGGAGAATGAACTGAGTATTCAGCTTTGGTGTGTAGGGGATTGAAAAGGGCAGCCTGTCCTTCACCTCAGGAGGACGAATAATGTGCTACATCAGAAAAGCTGATACATCAAAACATTGTGGATAATAACGTTCATTAGGGGGACTAATGCTAAAATTAGAGATGTAATCTATTACATTTCCATTATGCAAGGTGTCTCTCGTCAACTTCTACCTCCCAAGACCCATCTTGATGGTTTTGTTCTAGAAAATATTGCCAAGCACTTACATGAGAAAAAGGGTTTCCAGCTCTAATTTAGAAGCAGTAAAAGGAAGGAAATAACCTCTTGAACCTAAAATCAAACTCCAGATCCTTAAGCATAAGCCTGGCAGAGGGGAGTCTATAGACAGAAGGTGAAAGCCGACCAAGATTGTCGACTTAACAGCAGAAGTAAGCCAGAAGGAGTAATCTCTCCTAAAGTTCCTTCTTCCTCAACAGAACTGTTCCCAGGAGCTAGTCAGCCAGAAGGAACTATTTTCTTCACAGTGATAGAGAGGTTAAACATGTGGATCTTGAGGTAAAGTCACCTTGCTTTGGACCCTCTAGTTTCAGCATTTATTTAATGCATACATGATCTTATAGAGAGTAGTCATACATTATAGTACTCGGGATGTGTGATCTCATTATCAACTGATTGAATTGAGGAAGACCTCCTAGGGGATATGTCTTCAAGGGCCCTTCCAAAGACTAACTGAAGAGGAGACAGCAACTCTGACACTGGGTAACATCATCCTCTAGGCTAAAGACCCAGATAGAATAACTGGAAGGAAAGAGAAAGCCACAACTGTGGCCATTGTTTTCCTGATTTCTGGCTCCCATGAAGCGAGCTTTTCTGAGATACCATATCCTCCCCACTGTGTAGACTGAAGCCACTGACACTTGGAGAGAAGTAAGTCTTCCTCTCTTGAGTTGCCTTTCAACAGAAAATCTAACGCTGTTACTGTGAAGGTTGGGGAAAATAGTGCATGGGAAGTACCAAGAGTAGCAAAGATCCCTTAGGAAATCATGTAAGAACTTTTCTTCTCTGACTTGAGTATTGCCATTGGTGAGAAAAAGCTCAGAGTGAGAGCATCCTTTAACTATTCATCTCAGTTTTAAGATCGAAAGTCTTTCATGTCTGAAAAGTTAAAATGTGCCACTTCAAACTCCTAAAAGCAAAGCTCCGTTTGTTAGCTATGACCTCATAAAGCCCATTTGGAGTCATTTTGCCACATCTTTTTTCTTTCTCTTCTTGTCTGTTTTTTTGTTTTTGAGATAGGGTCTCACCATTAGCCTGGAACTCACTATGTACAGCAGGCTGGCATGCCCTCACAAATGTTGGCATTATACGTATATGCCATTATTCAGTTATCAACTTCGTGTAGCCTGATTCTCTGCAGCATTTTTACCACCTTGTTTCTTTAACTCTATTGAGGAAGGAGAAGGTATGTTTATCATTGCGCAGAAGATAAATATGACCAATATACATTATATACAGGTTGAAAGGTGTCATAATGAAACCCATTATTATACACAATGAATGCATGCTAATAAATAATTTCAAAATTCAAAGGAGACTATTTCCAAAGAACACAAGAGAAACAGCAATGGTTGTGTGGCCGGGTTGTATGTTCGAGACATGGGGAATAGGAGGAAGACTTAGTTTCTACTCTTTGATCTTTCATAATTTTTTGAATTTCAAACCAAACTCATATTGCGTATCCATTACAGATCCCATTACAAACTTTGAAAAGGGTATGAGCACTCACAAAGATGCAGTGTAAGCAAAGAATGCTAGACTGGGCCCCAGGAGAGCAGGGCTGTATCACTCAGCACTATGAGATCATGGCGAGACACTGAATATCTCCTTGGATTTCACAGCTATAAAATAAAGAAATTAATGCCTCCCCAATCACTGCCTCACTGGGTTTATGTGAGGGTCAAGTGAGATTCCAGTGTTGCTTTCCAAAGCAAAAGGCACTACCCAAACAGAAGATAGCATTATTGTTCCTGGATGCCTGCTGGGACCAGTCTGCTAAGTTGTTTTAGCTCCCGGAATGACAAAAGAACACTGTGAAGTTTGACTTCAAGATGAAGGGTGCAGAAAGAGATGGTGTCCCTGCTTGAAGTTAAACCCATCTTTACATCATCCTTCCCATCTCATGTCTCAGTCCCATCTTCGTAGAAAACAGTGTCTATGAGAAGAAGCCAGAACTTAGGTACCCATCTTGCCACAAATAACAACACCAGTAGATGTGCTGTGTACCACTTACGATAAGGGCAAAGGATCCCAGTACTGTCTGCCTTCTGTAAACACAAAGGCAGTCTGGGAAAACTTTTCAAGGCCAAGAGGAATGCTCTTTTGCCAGTAGAGTCTGTCTATAGATACGGAAGTTCACGATGAGGGACAGAAAAACAGAAGCCTGGAACAATTTTGGACTATGCAAACCTTGACACTTCAGTCCCTGTAGCTAAATGCCTTATGCAGTTAGCTCAGCTCCAACTAAACCTCTCTCTTAATCCTCCCAAACAATTCTTCCTGAATAAAAACCTGTTGATCCAGGCATGGTGGCATACACCTATAATATAATACCAGTAACTAAAATGTCAAAGCAGGAGGCTCAAAAACTCAAGACCAGCCTCAACTATATACTGAATTTCAGGACAGCCTGGGCTACATGATATCCTGTCTCAAAAATGAGAGAGAGAGAGAGAGAGAGAGATCTGTGGTAGCCTAGTGCCTGAGAGGTTCACCTGTAAATATTTTCTATAAACTCCTACCTAATGATATTATAAGAAGACTTTTTGTTTTCATGATTTTCACCTTTGTAAGAACAGATCAATATTTGCTCAGCATTTACTGTAGGTTGAGCTCTTTTAAATATGTAATACTGTTCATCAATTGAAATTAAAAAAAAAAAAAAAGAAGCTACTCAGCCCTGCTGTGCAGTTAAGAGGTGTGAGGTTCTGAGAGGCCTGTGGGAACCTGCTTATGATTCCCTAGCAAGGTCTGGATCCAGGTTCCCAGCCACTAGATCCCATGCTCTTTCTCTTCATCCTGTTGCTCTCAAGACTGAGTTTTCCCTGGAGGACCCTCCAGCCTGACATGTTGTAAGTGAGCCATCAGCTGTGGTATATAAATAGCTAAAGGCAAAAGCAAGACTACAGAGAAAGACATCTGAGGCTAAATGTAAAACTTCAGAACTTGCAGAAAGACCAGAGTCAGTACAGGCGAGAGAGGACTCCGCCTCACTCTGCCGCCTCAGCGGTAGAGAGGACTGTGACCCCTCCTTGTTCACAGGACATAGTTGTACAAGTTATGTGCCACTTACTAGTTAGTAAGCTAGGGACCTGCCAAGTATCCACAGCACCCTGCTCTTTTTTGGCTGTCGTTTGCACCCTTGACTACAATATGCTAAAATCTACCTGTTTGGAAAGGTAAAACCACTGTAGTCCATACTCGGAAAATTTGTGCTATGATCACAGCCCTCTGGCAAGGGAAAAAAATAGATTCTAACACCAACTTTAGCCTAAAATTTCTCTTTAATTTTGTTATTCTTAGAAAGTTTGAAAGAAAAAAAAAAACCTAAAGATTAAAAGATACAGAAATAGGGGGATCCAAGATGGCTGCCACGAGAGAACACTGTGTCTGAGGAGTAGGAGAGCAGTAACAACGCAGCGACCAGGAGACTGAACTCTGGGACCTAAAACACCAGCATTGGTGATCGCCAGGTGAGTGGAACTCCTACCGTGAGGAAATCAAGTGGGAAAATCCTAGGGACACACAGTTATTCCCCAGAAAAAACTCTGGGTGATGGGAGGCGCACAGCCCCGATCTGAACTAACAGCCGCAC
>JAQQSO010008214.1:0-10130 GCA_028658305.1 Pachyuromys duprasi
GAGAGGTATTTCTTTTCTGGTCTAATCTATTTGGTGTTTTGTAGGCTTCTTGTATGTTTATGGACATTTCTTTTTTTAAGTTGGGAAACTTTTCTTCTATGACTTTCTTAAAAATATTTTCTGTTCCTTGGAGCCTGGAGTCTTCTTTTTCATCTATTCCAATTATTCTTAAGTTTCGTCTTTTCATGGCATCCTTGATTTCTTGGATGTTTTGTGTTTGGGACTTTTCTGATTTTATTTTTTCCTTGAGTGAGGAATCCATTTCAGCCAGCGTATCCTCCGCTCCCAAGATTCTCTCTTCCATCTCTGGTATTCTATTGGTGATGCTTACCTTTGTGGTTCCTGATCTTTTCTCTAAGTTCTTCAGTTCCAGGTTCTTCTCCCTTTGTGTCTTCTTTATAGTTTCTAATTTTGTTTTCATGCTTTGTACCATTTCCTTCAACTGATTGACTGTGTCTCCAGTTTTGGTTGTTTCCCCTTTGTTTATCTTTAATTGTTCCTCTAAATGGGCAGTTAAATTCTTCTCCATTTCTTTTGAGGGCCTTGTTCATTTCCTTTTTTTATCTCTCTTTGTTTCTCCAATATCTGCATAATCATAGCTTTAACATAATTTTCCTGTGTCTCCGCTGAACTAAAATCTCCACTGCTTTTGGTGTTTCTGGTGGGGCCATGGTGTCCTGATTTTTGTTGGGTGAGTTCTTTTGCAGATTTCTGGGCATTTGTTTATATATAATCATGGAGCTGTTTGTGCTTTAAGGCTGAACTTCAGACTGGAACTGTCAATCTCTTGTGTCAGGAGTATTCTTCAAGAAGATCAGGGAGTTCCAGTGATTTGTTAGTGTGTGTTGTTGACTCAGTTGAACTCTGTTGTGGGCTCTGTGTGCCCGGCTTCGTGCTCTGTGCTAGAAGCTGTGAGCACTGCAGGCTGGTCACTCCTCTGGTCTTGAGGCTTGGCTTCTCACTCTGTGCTAGAGCCTGCGTGTCCAGGTTTGAGATATCAGCTGGGGACTCCATGCTCCTACCTGGGCTTGCTGCTAAGGGCTCTCCCCTGGACTGGAGACTTGGCGCCCCCTTCTGGGCCAGGGGCTGTTCACCCCGGTTCGAGATGATATTTTGGGCACACACAGTGGGTGTGGTTTGGTTGCAGGCGTTGGATAGCAGTGTGCACCTGCTGTATGCACGCCTGTCTGAAATGGTGCCTGAGGCCTTCTCTATCTGGCCTGTGGACACACACACACACACACACACACACACGGACTGAGGTGGTCGCTGGAGGACCCAAGCAGTGTGTGACCGCAGTGTGCCAGTCAAGATGGTCCCCTAGGCCCTCTCAGACTGAGGTGGTTCTGGAGGAGGCGATCGATGTGCGCCTGCCATATGCCTGCCAGTTGAAGCAGAGCCCGTTCCTTCTCAGATTGGCCGGTGAACACACAAATACACATGGGCTGAGGTTGTTGCTGGCGGACCTGAGCAGTGTGAGCCCGCAGTGTGCATGTCAGTCAAAATGGTCCCCTAGTCCCTCTCTGTCTGGTCCGTGTATACATACACACACACACACACACACACACGGACTGAGGTGGTTTCTGGTGGGGGCGATTGGTGTGCGCCTGCTATATGCCTGGCAATCACAAATGCTGGTGTTTTAGGTCCCAGAGTTCAGTCTCCTGGTAGCTGCAATGTTTCTGTTGTCCTACTCCTCAGACACAGTGTCCTCTCGTGGCAGCCATCTTGGATCTCAAGTGCTGACTTTCATATATAAATATATGTATGTATGTATGTATTTAATCTAGATGTTGATCCCTAATATATATAATTTTTGAAAAGCAAATTTTAATAGAAATTAATACAGTGAACTTAATGTGGTTAAATTATTATGCCCAATCAAAAATTTCCATTTTCTTAGCTCTGTCTATTTGTAATAACATACTAGAAAAAAAAGCCATTTTTATGGAGTAGATAGACATAGAAAAAAATGATTAAGGAATCTGATGCTGCTTGTCTCTGGAGGGCAAGCTTGTCCTAATTACACAAAAATTCAGCCAACCAGTTCACCCTATTTTTTTTCTTAATTGGCTGTCATAGTCCTTAAACTGTAGCTTGAAAACTTAATTTATATTTAGTTAGAAAACTTTTAGAAGTAAAAGTCTAAAAGCTGTGTTCACCATGGCCACTATCAACATATCTCCTAATAGTACCATGTGTCTGAAAAAGACCACTACTTGGCCTACCAATGGAACATCTGTGGTCAGCATCACTTCTGGCCCCATCAATAAGATAATTTCTGGTCATATCACTCTGACCTATCATTAAGATGATCTCCAATTAGTACTATTCCTGGACCTATCACCAGGACTAACTCAGAAGGAAAGAGTCCCACTTTAGCCTGACAGTTAACATTAGCTTGACATTAACATTTACCTTCACATATAACCTTATTTTCTAAATAAGCACATTTAAAAGACACAACTCAAAAAAATAATCTCAAAGTTGGATAAATACAATGGGAGTCTGCAGATGGTGGTTAAGAGAGATTAGGTGGGTAAATTATGTTCAGTATACATTGCAAAACTCTGGAGAAATTAAACATTGTTTAAGAAAGACACAATTCATTGCAAGTATATTTAAGTAATAATGCCATCTCTTGGCTATAAGCCAAACTCTCAGTTTATTTTTAATTTTTATTAATTACATTTTATTCACTTTTATCTCCCCATAAACCCCTCCCTCCTCCCCTCCCAATCCCACCTTCCCTCCCACTTCTCCACACATGCCCCTTCCCAAGTCCACTGATGGGGGAGGTCTTCCTTTCCTTCCTTTTGATCCTAGTCTATCAGCTCTCATCAGGTGTGGTTGCATTGTCTTCCTCTGTGACCTGGTAAGGCTGCTCCCCCATCAGGGGAAAGTGATCAAAGAGCAGGTCAATCAGTTCATGTCAGAGGCAGTCCCTATTCCCATTATTATGGAACCCAGTTGGATACTGAACTGCCATGGGCTACATCTGTGCAGGGGTTCTAGGTTTTCTTCATGCATGGTACTTGGTTGGAGTATCAGTCTCAGGAAAGACACCTGTGCTCAGATTTTTTGGTTCTGTTGCTCTCCTTGTGGAGCTCCTGTCCTCTCCCTATCTTACCATTTCCCACGTCTTTTGTAAGATTCCCTGCACTATGCCCAACAGTTGGCCATAAGTCTGCTTTGATAGTCTGCAGGGCAGAGCCTTTCAGGGTCCCTCTGTGACAGGCTCCTAGCTTGTTTCCTGTTTTCTTCTTCTGATGTCAACCTGCTTTGACTTTCTGGCTGGGGATTGAGCATTTTAGCCAGAGTCCTCCCTCTTGATTAGTTTCTTTAGATGTACAGATTTTAGTAGGTTTATGCTATTTTATATGTCTATAAGAGTGAATATATACCATGTGTGTGTTTCTGCTTCTGGGATAGCTCACTCAGGATGATCCTTTCCAGTTCCCACCATTTACCTGCAAATTTCATGACATCCTTGTTTTTTATTGCTGAGTAATATTCCATTGTGTAGATGTACCACAAACTCTGTTTTATTGTGTGTTTCAGCCTTGTTTTTACTTTTAAGTCTATCTGCTGTGGCAGGTTGGTCCACATGACTATGTGCTTAGCACTTACTCTAAACCCAAAGGGAAAATTTCTTAGTTGTTTTTCAGCTTGGAGGATATAGATAGCCCAGGCTCCAGTCCACTGCCACAGGCATCTCTTCCTGTACTTTCTTACCTGACTCTAAAATAAGACCATGTTTCATTCAGTCTCATTTTCTACTACCATTTCAAAGATCCTCTTGCTACCCCTTTTCTCACTAACACCATAATTTAGTTAGAGTTTTTATAATAATCAAATATAAATAGAACATCAATTTTGCTTTGCTTAAAATAAATACATATGTTTATGTACATATGTGCATTCATATATAAACATGTATAGGACCTAGTTGCTATACTATATTTGCCTCCTAAACAACTGAAAATCAAACTTAAAGACAAAATCTTTTAAAATGCTGAGTAGAACTTCAAACACTTGCATTAGAAATACAAGAGCACAGATAATGGGTAATATAAATGAAAAAGCAGAAATCATAGACGAAACAGACCATAACGATAACAGTGGCACTGCAATGGCTCTATCTAAACACTACATTTAGTTGAGAGCCCTGTGATGGCTAATCTTGGTTGTCAACCAGACTACATAGTAATCAACAAAACCCAAGCAGCTGGACACACCTGTAAAGAATTTTCTTCATTAGATCATTTGAGTTGTGAAGACCCATCCAAAACTTGGCATCACCTACTGGTGGCAGCCACATAGAAGGACATGGAAGACGAAAACTGTTTTATGGCTTCTTGCCCCACTTTTTCTGGCAAATTTATCTGTCCTGACCCAGAGGGATTCTTTCACTGGTATTAGAACCTACTTCTGCAGGATTGCAATGTAGACTGACAACTAGCTAAGATGTCCAGGCTCTGTCACTGAACAACTACTGGATATTGACCTTTCTGTTGAAAGAAAGCCATTCTTGAACATGCTTGACCACACAGCCTGTATGTCACTATAATCAATCCCTTTTAAATACATAGTATAATTTCTGTTCCACTAAGGAACCCTGACTAATTCAAGGAAATAAACAGACGAAGGAAATGCAGAAAGCCTGCAAAGATTTTATGTGATGCAAAAAGTTCCATGGGGTAAACATTTTCCAGAAATGTAAATTCTAGACATAATCAGTATATTTTGAAAAGTGAATTCAACTGAAATTCTGAAAATGTATAAACTTTTTATTTTAGAACAAACACAAGTAATCTATATTAGTTAATAACCTTAAAATTAAGAAAATAAAAATCTAATTGGGCTATTTTCTTTTAGTGTTATATTTAAAAAAAATTCATGTTGATGCTTTTATGCTATCTGGGACACTACACAATATACCACAAAATGGACAATTTATTGCTATTTATTATCTTTAGAAGTCAGAAAAAAACACAAAACAATGCGTTTAAAGAGAAAACATGAGTGACAAATTTTATTGGGTCAAAAAGAATGCAACAAGATGAAAGTTCATTGGTAAGAACACAGAAAGCATTTTAAAAAGTTGACTGGCAATAATTTTGCATTTTTGAACTCCTAACAGAATACTAATGTGACAGTTAAAAATCCTAAGTAGTCACTCTTCAAGTAAAGTTTAAGCAAAAAAGCTCCATTTCCATATTAGAAATGGTACAATACTAATGAAATTATTGCTATTTTAATTTCATGCATCATTCTACTATTTAGTCTGTGTTCTCATTAAAAAATGTTAACTATTTCAAATTATTGATAGTTTTTGCACTTTTCCCATAAACAAAATACATCACAATTTAGTTCATAAAATTACAAAGATTAAAGGCTTTACAGTGTAAGCTGTTGCTTTTTTTCTGTTCTTTTTTCAAATTTAACTTTAATTTATATATTTATTAATTATAATTTATACACTTTATATCCCTGCTGCAGCCCCTCCCTCATCTCCTCCCAGCCCCACCCATCCTCCCCCTTCTCCCCCAATGCCCTTTCCTTTGTCCCCTTATACAGGAGGTCCTCCTCCCCTTCTAGCTTATCAGGTCTCATCAAGATGGATGCATCATCTTCCTCTGTGGCTTGGCAAGGCTGCACCCCCCCAGGGGGAGGTGATCAAAAAGCTGGCCACTGAGTTTATGTCAGAGACAGCCCCTGTACCCTTACTAGGGAACCCACTTGGAAATTGAGCAGTCAATGGGCTTCCTATGAACAGGAGGTCTAGGTCTTCTCTATGCATGGTCCTTGGTTAGAGTATCAGTGTCTGCAGGCCACCCCTTCCACACAGGCCCAGGTTTTTTGGGGGGGCTCTGTTGTTCTCCTTGTGGAGTTCCCTGTCCCCTCCAGGTGTTTCTATCTCCCTCTTCTTCCACAAGGATTCCGGAACTCTGCCCAAAGTTTGGCAATGAGTCTCAGTACCTCCTTCGATACCCTGGTGGGTAGAGTCTCTTCATAGGGCCTATGTGGAAGGCTCCTGTCCTGTTCCTTATCTTCTCCTACTTCTTTTTTTTTCTTTTCTTTTCTTTTCTTTTTTATTTTATATTAATTACAGATTATGTACTTTGTTTTTATTATTTATTAATTACACTTTCTTCACCTTATATATCCTTGTAGTTCCCTCTCTCCTCATGTCCCAACCCCTCCCTCCCCCTTCTGCACCCGTGTCCCTCCCCAAGACCACTGATAGGTAGGTCCTCCTTTCCTTCCCTCCGATCCCAGTCCATCAGGTCTCATCAGGAGTGGCTGCATTGTCTTCCTCTGTGGCCCGGCAAGACTGCTCCCCGCTCCGGGGGAGGTGATCAAAAAGCAGGCCAATCAGTTCATGTCAGAGATAGTCCCTGTTTCCCATTACTACGGAACCCACTTGGGCACTGAACTGCCATGCACCATACCTGTGCAGAGGTCCTAGGCTACCTCCATGCATGGTACCTGGTTGGACCATCAGTCTCAGGAAGGACCCCTATGCTCAGACCACTTGGTTCCGTTGCTCTCCTTGTGGAGTTCCTGTCCTCTCTAGATCCCACTATTTCCCACTCCCCTCATAAGATTCCCTGCACTCTGCCGAAGTGTTGGCCATAAGTCTCAGCATCTGCTTCGATAGTCTGCAGGGCAGAGCCCTTCCGAGGCCCTCCGTGGCAGGCTCCTGACCCGTTTCCCTGCCCTCTCCTTCTTCTGATGTCCATCCCCTTTGTCCTTCTGGATAGGGATTGGGCATTTTAGCAACAGTCCTCCCTCTTGATTAGTTTCTTTAGGTGTTGCTTTTTAAATCTGTTTAGTTAAGAACATCTTTTAAATTTGAAATAAAGTCACTAAACTTAGTTTCATTTTATTAACTTGACAAATATAATAGTCAATATTTTCTCTTGTGCTCCATATGTTAATAAATTTTGTATATGTGTATTTTGCTTATGTTATCTAAAATAACTTTGAAAGTAATTAAGACATTTATCATTTTATAGAGGCCCATATTAAGATGAGGCTCTGCAGTTGCTTATTTGGAGGGCTTATTTTCTTTATTTTTCTTTTTTAATTTTTAATTTTACTTTTTTCACAATTGATTATATATCCCAATTGAAGCCCCCTCCCTCCACTCCTCCCCAGTCCTATCCTCCCTCCCTTTTCTCTCCAATCTCCTTCCTCTAGTCCACTAAAAGGGAAGCTCTCCACCATTGCCATCTTGCCCACAGCTTGTTAAGCTTCTTTAGGACTTCCTGGATCCTCTTCCTCCATGGCCTGGCAAGGTCTTATCAGCAGGGGAGAGTGATCAAAGAGCAGTTAACTGAGTTCATGATAGAGGCAGCTCCTGCTCTCTTCTCTCAGATATCCATGTGGTGACTGAGCTGCCAATAGGCCACATCTGAGCAGGGGTCAAGGTCCTCTCCATGCATGGTTCTCAGCTGGAACATCAGTCTCTGCAGGACCCCCTGAGCTCAGATTATTTAGCTTTGTTGGTCTCCTTGTGAGGCTCCTGTCCCCTCCACATCCCTCTATTCCCACATCCCTCTTCTTCCACAAGATTCCCTGTGCTCTGCCCAAAGTTTGGTCATGGGTCTCAGCATCTGCTTCAATCCCCATACTACTCAGCTATTAAAAACAAAGAAATCATGAAATTTTCAGGCAAATGGATGGAAATACAAAGGATCATTCTGAGTGAGGTAACCCAGAAACAAAAAGACAGGCATCATATATACTCACTTATAAGGCGATATTAGCCTTGTTATACAAGATCGCTATCTACAGACCTAAAGAACCTATACACTAAGGAGGACCAGAGGGAGGATGCTTAGATATAACTCAGAATAACAAACAGGGTAGACACCAGAAGCATTGGAAGACAGAAAACAGGGTGGGCACCTACCATAGAGGGTCCTCTGAAAGGCATTTGCTTATTTTTAATTGAAACAACTTGATTTAGTAAGTTGAAAGAGTCTCTCTTAAAACTGGACTTTTCTAATGGCTCAAGAAATGGCTCAGCTGTTAAAATCATGGACTGCTCTTGCTAGGTTCAGTTCCTAGCACCCAAATCAAGAGGCCTATAGTGTCCTGTAAGTACAGGTCCAGGGGCACCCAATACTTCTGGTCTCTATGGGCACTTACACTCACATGTACATACATACTCACATACAGACTCACATACACATATATTTAATAAATAAATATTTTTGAAAGTGTAAATTTCTCTTGTTATAGCAACATACTTGCATCTGAACTCCCAAATCTTTAAATCCATTGTTTTAGTCAGTTAAACAAAAATATTTGTCCTTGGCTTCCTTGCTTTCACTCTTACTCCTTTCCTAAATTAAAAGCCTCCATGAGAATACCACTCTTACTCCTTTCCTAAATTAAAAGTCTCCATGAGAATACCAAACCTTAGGACTTCACATTAGTAGCAGCAGCAGAAGTTGGTACACACAAGGCAGCCAAATATTTATGGAATATACGAATCAACAAATATCTACCTCCAGGGTCCTAAGATTCATATGGCTGCATGTATACTTAACAAGTCTATATCTTGTGTTTGTGCCAGAATCTTGCTCATTTTAAATGCTTTTTATCCATTAAAGGCAGAGAAAAGAGTACACAAATGTTAATTTTAAAACATTGTTACACATCCATGAGTGAAAGAAATAGACTGTGTGGTTTTATCCCTGGCCTCACTCAGGTCTACTACTAAAAGAATTAATGGCACTTTTTGTAATTATTTGATTAGATTAAAAATATCTGTCAAGTGCAAGGCATAGTTACCGGTGTGTACTTAAGAGGACAGAAAGAACTACAAGTGGAAATAGGTTCTCCTCACCCCATAAGGACTTTATAATTGACTGAGAAGACAGGCACATAGCTAACTAATGATGCTGTTATGGTGGAAGTCTGAATAGCTCAAGTGAGTGAGTGGTGTGATATAGATTATTGTTGAGTTGTGGATAAAAAAAGACAATCACTTCTGAGGAAAAGGGGATCAAAGGATGCTTCACGAATGAAATGAACCAGAAGCTTACATTTGGCAGGGAACATTGCTTGTAGAGGGAATAGAAGAAATTGAGAAAAAAATGATAAAGAAGATATTCATGCTCATTACTCAAATCTTCATTTAATAAATAACTGCTTGACTATTTTAAGTATTAGCCATCAAGCAAGCTGGGTAAGAGCTCTGCATAGAAATATTTATCTTGCAGAGCTGAACAGTGTAAAATAACATTAAAAAAAACAAATAGCTGACAAAAATTTTCAGATTAAAACTTGTTAGTGAGTTGTAAGTGAATCAAAACAGTGTTTTGAGCGTAGGCACCAGAGAAACAAATAAGTTAAAAAGAAAAAAATCTAGCTATGTGATAACAATTAGATGCATGCATTGATTTCATACATCAATCCTCTTACATAAGGTTGTTTTTTCAAAACCTATTTGTTAACAACAGAAATCATGATGAAATAATTATAACTTGAATAAAAATCAGCTATGATGTAGTATTATGACATTTAAAAGAAGAATGATTTAGATTTCTTATAGACGTCAAGGGATTCACATGGTTCGTGCTTAAAAATGATCTTGCTAACTTATGTGTATCATGTGATTAGACTAGGGAAAATCAATTCACATGTTGTGAAGGTAAGGAGTGGCTACTTTAGCAACAGCCTTTGGAACACACAAATTGGTCAGTTTTACTGCCAATATCAATCAATGGCAAAACTGCTTATGATATTTAATCCAGAGATTTTTATAAACCAGAGATCTTTTTTTTTCCCCATTGGTCACTATTTTTTTTTAATTTATTTATTTTTATCTCAATCACAGGTTAGGTACTTTGAATCCCAGGCGTAGCCCCCTCCCCCATTCCCTCCTACCCTCCCACTCCCTCCCTCATCTCCCTCTTCCCCGCCCCCTCCAAGTCCACCAACAGGGGAGGACCTCCTTCCCTTCCATCCAACCCCAGCTTATCCTGTCTCCTCAAGGCTGGCTGCAAAGTCCTCCCCTGGGATCTAGCCAGTCTGTCACTCCCCGGCTTATATGGGGGAGGGTCAAAGAGTCAGCCATCAAGATCATGACTGAAACAGTCCCTGTTTCCCTG
>JAQQSO010008215.1:0-10130 GCA_028658305.1 Pachyuromys duprasi
CTAAATGCTTAAGTGCTACTGATTTGATGCTTAATATTGTTTTATGGTGGGAGCCTTCTCCTAGCTTGCTTTAATTTTTTAGAGGACAGATATTTAAACTGTCTATATATTATACAATACAATATAGTCAATCACATTCACATACAGTTATAAACATGACCTTGTCATAAATGAAAATGAAGAATCCATGTAATAGTACCCACACTAAACTTATCTATTTACCTTGCAGTTGATGATTCACAGAAACTCAGATATTTCCTATAAGTATTCTTTCAACAGTCAGGATATACAAAGTACTGAACTACTCTAGAGTTTATTTGATTGCTTTAAGGGAAGAGATCTTAAGAAACCCCTGTCACCCTCAGCAACCAAGGCAGCAACAGGCACACACACTAAAGCTGCTGAGCTCAAGGTCATACACTCAATCCCATCCTAATTTCACAAGACAAAATAATACACAAGGATGAACTGTAGAGGAATTAAGAATTTCCCAACTAATACGTTAGGAAAGCCTTTGGGATAATACAAGATGTTTTACTAAATTCATGAAAGTCTTCCAAATCCACTAAACGGACAACCCCTAAACAGTATTTTTTCAGGCTATTAGGGTGCACATTCAGTATACTTGCCAATTATAATAATTACAGATTCATATGTTCTCCACACTAATATCCTGATTGTCTGCTGCTTATTCACATTACTGCTTAACTCCTCTGCCCAGATTAAGGAGGCTGATTATGTAAAAGCAAGTCAGTATTTAGAAAGTGTCTGCTGAAATGTCTGATGTTCCCATAGATACTTACCAAGCAGGGTCAAGAAAAGGGGCCTAAAGAGAACAGCCAGAAAACAAGAGAAAAATTTAAATAACTTGTACAACCTTTCCCCATTATTCCACATTCCATCTTCCACTCTCTCCTCCTCTATTGTAGTTCCTGCACACATGAACTTCAGTATGTATACTTACACACACACTTGCATGTAT
Organism: Pachyuromys duprasi; assembly: GCA_028658305.1. Classification (NCBI taxonomy): domain Eukaryota; kingdom Metazoa; phylum Chordata; class Mammalia; order Rodentia; family Muridae; genus Pachyuromys; species Pachyuromys duprasi. The sequence continues at coordinate 983 of JAQQSO010008215.1, forward strand.
ATCTATATATACACATATGTATGTATGTGTGTATGTATGTATGTATGTATGTATGTATGTGTACACATACAGGCATGTATATATGTGAAGATCTTGGGAAGAAATTTGATTTCACTGTAGATATAATTGAGTCATTGGAGAGACTTTAAAGCAACATCTAATTGACCCTTTTTGAAGGACAGGCTGACTTTTCTGTAAAGAACATATTGTAGGAGACCAATATGTAAGCAAGGAGATCAAAGTTGGGTGGCAAGACTATGCTAGAAATTTCCAGTTTATTTTAGCTGTATTTAGTTGAAATGTCAACTAGAGATTTGAGCATGTTAAAGTATAGATAGGAAATAGGAAAAGTTAAGTGGAAGATAAAATTTTAGAGCACACACATGATTTTTAAGTCAATAAGATAAAGTGTAGTCAATGATTCTCAGACTTATCTGTTCGTTAACAATAAAAAATGATGATAGTACACAAATGCAAACTCATAGAATAAAAATGTCAGGGAAAGTATTGAGGCAACAGTGACTTTTTGAGAACTCTCTAGCTGACTCTGATTGTCAATAATGACTTAGAAACATTGTTGAACAGAGAATTAACTCCAGACATATACAAAAAAGATTAATGATAAACATATTGAAGTTAAATAATGGATACCTGTGTTATTTACACTTTTAATCAGGAACATTTCTGTAGCTATGAAAATAAGTGATCTTGAGACCACATTAGAGAAACTCATAGGCTCTCACCATTTACAAAGCACAGTTTTTTTTTTAATTTCTTTATTATCATTATCTATTAAAATTTAGTCACATTGTATCCCGGCTGTAGCCTCCTCCCTCATTTCTTCCCAGTTCCACCTTCCTCTCTCTCTTACCCCCTCCATGCCCCTCCCCTAGTCCACTGGTAGGGGAGGTCCTCCTCCCCTACTATCTGTTCCTAGTCTATCAGGTCTCATCAAGACTGTCTGGATCCTTCTTCTCTGTGGACTAGTAGGGCCACCTTGCCAGGGGGGAGGTGATCAAGAGCCAGCCGATGAATCCATGTTAGAGACAGCACCCCTGTTCCCTTGCCAGGGAGCTCACATGGAGACTGAGCTATGGGCTACATCTAAGCAGGGGGTCTAGTTCCTTTCCATGCATGGTCCTCGGTTGATTCATCTGTTTCTGCATGACTCCTTAAGCCCAGATTTTGGCTCTGTTGGTCTCCTTGTGGAACTCCTGTGCCATCCAGGTCTTTCTATCTCCCATTTCTTTCAAAAAACTGCCTGCACTCTGCCCAAAGTTTGGCTATGAATATCAGCATCTGTTTCTATACCCTGATGGGTAGAGTCTTTCAGAGGCTCCCTGTGGAAGGCTCCTGTCCTGTTCCTTGTCTTCTCTTGATGTCTATCCTGTTTGCCCTTCTGAATGAGAATTAGGCATCTTCCGTAGGGTCCTCCTTGTTGTTTAGCTTCTTTTTTTTAATTTTTTTTTAATTTTTGTTATCAATCACAGGTTAGGTACTTTGCATCCCATGCGCAGCCTGCCCACTCCCTCCCACCCTCCCCAACCAGTTTTTAACAAAAGCTCTGTAGAGCAAAGCATGGCTAACAGTCATTATTCAAAGACCAGTTGATCTTTTAACTACATCTTAAGCAATGTTTTTGATATAGCCAATTAAAGTTTAATAAAGGGATCAGTGAGGAAGTAAACCTCTTGAACTGGTAGATACTCATTCAGTGACAATAAATTCAATATTTATTTCCCATAACATACAAAATTAATTTGTACTGAGTTACACATCTAAACTTGAGACCTAACACTATAATGTTTCTACAAGAAAACATGGTAAAAATATCTTAGTGGCATAAAAATATATTACATGTTTCACAGCCTAGGAATGACAATAAAAGAAAAAATATTGTAAGTTCACTATCCATAATTTTTTCTCACCAAAGACAGGGTTAGAAAATACAAATTTCAAGGTTTTGAAATATTTCAGGTTCATATCTGACTTCCTTCTTTTTCATTACCTAGACAGAGGAGAACTGTCACTCAGAGAGAATGTTTATAAATGTGGATGAGCCAAATGCAACTTGTTTTCAATAGTCATTCCTCTAACTCTCTGACTGTATTTCCATCGATCACAGTGGATTCAAATATTTCTTTTTTCAAAAAGGGATAATAACAAAGTAAGATAAAACAAAAACTAACACATTAGAATTGGACAAAACAAAACAAAGTAATAAACAAACAAATAAAACAAAACAAACAAAAAAGGGCAACAGTTCAGGAGGAGGAACAAGAACCAGAGACTACTCGTTTACCCACACAGGAATTCCACTAAAACACTAAACTGGAATCCATCATACATCTACAGATGACCTTGTGCAGAGCTGTGTAGGTCCTGTGCTTGCTGTCTCACTCTCTGTGATTTCCAATGTGCTTTCATCATGCTGATTTAGAGAGCCCTGTTTACTTGGTGTCCTTCATTCCTCCATACACTCTTTCCACCTCCTTTCTTGCAGGGTTCCCTGAGCTCTGAGGTGGGGGATTTGACAGAGATATGCCATTTTGGACTATGTGTTCCAAGGTCCTCAAGATCAGATTATGGATCTCTCTGTATTTGTTCCCATCTGTTGCAACAGAAAGCTTCTCTGATGATGGCTAAGAAAGACAATGAGTATGAGTATATCAGAAAGTCATAGAAATCATTCTATTATAACTCTTGAAAAGCAGTATTTGGTTTTACTCTAGGTTGCTGGACTATCTTGCTTCAGGCTCTTGGTCAAACAGGCAGTATCAGGTATGGATTCCACTTTGTGGAGTGGGCTTTAAGTCAAATGTTATTGGTTGGTTACTCCCACAATTTTATGCCACCATTGCCTGAGCGTAACTTACAGGCAGGGCGCCATTGTAGATCAAAGTGTTTGTGGCTTAGTTGGTGATTATGTTTCTTTTTTGAGCCTTCAGAGTACCTTCCTGTTCCAAAGATATTAGAACATGAGAGAGAAGGCTCTATAATAGGCACCAGCTCAGCTTATCTATGTTCAATGAGTTGTGTAGGTATTAGCTTCAGCAATGTGGCTTTGCCATCATTTTGTGGAGAGCACCCTATAGCCTTGGTGACAGCCTGGGTAGTTTGGCCATTTCCATGGTACCCCATCAGCTAACAACTCAGACATAACTTTATCCTGGTACTGGAAGCTTTATTCGGTGAACAAGAGATGGCCAGTTAGGTCTTTGTTTTCCCCATTTTTTGTGATTTCATTTAGATAGCCCTCATATATATATATATTTTAGAAGTTCTGACTGTATTAGGTTCCTATATTGTCTCTCAAATGACCTTTAATTTTAGCTGTCTCTATGTTTCCTAAACTTTCCAAAATTTGGTGTTAATTAAGGAATCATTAGACACAAATATATAATATCATCATAAAGTAATCTGTTTTGTCATGGCTGATTAATTACTAACTCTTATTAGGTTGGCATTTTTGTTTGTTTTTCATAGACTCAGCTATCAATATTCTTTTTTAAAAAAATTATAGCTTGAAAAATCTAGCTAGTTAGTTTTTAATTTAATAGTTAATTAATGAAGTTATTTCCATATTTATATAAAATATTATAAGAAAAATCATCAGTTCACTGTAGCGAAACAAAACATTGTCTCACCTCTATCAATCTCTTGTTCTTTTTTAGCCTTTTTCTTCAATTCTCTTTCCAGATACCTAAAAATTACTTCTATGCTAATAATTGCCAAGTTTATAACTCTAGCCCCAGTTAGCAATATTATTTTTTTATTAGAATTTGGAAAGTATAGCTAGGTATTTTTTTTCAGGGAGCTGGAGTTTTTGTTTGTTTGTTATTGTTTTGTTTTTTGTTTGTTTGTTTTAGTAGGGAGCCCTCAAGGCAGTCAGAACAACACAGGTTGTAGTCATTATGTCAAATTGCATTCTAAATATTTATATCCATACCCATAGATATACATTTATATATTCATGGCCATTATGTTGCCATCAACATTTGTCAGAGAATCTTCTTTTTCCTTAGACTCAAATGATAAATATAACTAACTCTGAGTATAACTAACTCTGAATGTTCATCTAACAGTTATTGAAAATATAAATATTGCATTGAGAAACCAAGTTGGAGCTCCATTTCTAAAATTGCCATAATCTATGACAAATATTTGCTGTTTGGAGTTTTTTAAGATTCAATTTTATAACAATATGAAGAAAAGATATTTTATAACTTAATAAGGGAAGTTATTCTAATTTTAATATTTGCTCATCTTCATCTTCTTAGCATATACATGTCTTTATAGCTCAACATTCTTCAATTCTCTACCATTGTAGAATTCACTTTGCTTCTTTTCTAAATATTACTTTTTTTCTCAGTTTACTTCCTTTATCAATCTGATCATGGTCATGTAATTTTCTTCTGTATCTCACAAACATTCTATTGGGCCTGACTTCTTGTTTGGATGAGAGTTCAACAATTTTAAAATTACTAATTAGGAAGTTCATGCCAATAAAAATTTTATATAGCCTGATCCAAAAATATGAGGAAAAGCAGCTTATTTTCCACAGTAAGTACTTGGAACTAAGGAGACAAGTTTATGATTTTATTTAAACCCATAAAGACGATTCATGAGTACTGTTTGCATTTGGACAATGACACTATGGAATCTTGAATTGTTCTCATGTACATGTTGTAATGGAAAATGTAATTAGGGGAGTGATTCTCTTTCATGTTGTAATTTTAACCAGTACAGATTTAAGGTACTTTAAGTTTTAAAGGAGTTTTAACATTGTTTTAGACAAAGCCTATTCATTGCCGGGACTTACTAAGTTGTTTATTTCATTCCAATCAATTCATAGAATTGAAATATTCTAAAAAACAAGGGAAAAAAATCCCTTATAATTGTGAGCCTTCCAGAGAAATCACTTATTCATGTTACAAAACTATATGAACACATTTTTAAACATAAGAAAATTGAAGAAACATTTTAAAGAGTAGCAACATGCACGTGTGTAATGAATTCTAGGCATCCAGACTGAAAACTCACTATGTACCTTTAAGTGGAGAAACCAAACCAGAATGAATCCAGATCCTGTGAATTGTTTTTAGCCTGACTAGAGGTGAAGAGCAGAAATCGAAAAGCTCTTTAAGGCATGATGGAGAAATGGCTCAGAGGTTAAGAGTACTGACTGTTCTTCCAGAGGTCCTGAGTTCAATTCCCAGCAATCACATGGTGGCTCACAATCATCTATAATGATGTATAGTGCTCTCTACTGGTGTTTAGGCACACATGCAGGCAGAACATTTTAAATAAATCTTAAAAAAAACTCTTCAAGAAACAGACCACATGTCAGACGTATTTCACATCCCTGTGGCTGAAGAACTAACCTCGTATGTATGACATATGCTTTTTTTCATATAAATTTGCATCTATTTCAGAAGGCAATGGCAGAAACCTTTCCTTGAAAGAAGACTCAAGTACCTGAAAGCAAGTCAAGAAAATGTTTGATCATGTTCGTAATTTAATAATTATATTTGCATGTATGTACCATGTTTTTCATAAATTTTGGCTCAGTAACCCTAAGTATCATGTTAGCATCATAAGTATCAACAGCGTATTTGGTCTGTGATGAGCATATATTCCAGTGGTCTCTTCAAAGCCACGTTCCCATATAGTATCTTCTTAACATAGTCCGTGCTTAGCCAGAAGACACAATGTTTATATAAACTGTGTGGATTTAACTTTTGAACTTGATTAATTGATGCTACTAGAAGATGTGCCCTTTAATAGTGAGTAACCAAAAGGCTTACATGGGTGGAATGCATAATACCATAGTGTGACTTCAAGGCTTGATAATAAAACCTCAGTCATCAAGATATTCCTTTGCTTGTGTCTTTATTTATGTCATGATTTTCAATATTTGGGAAGAGTAGCTAAAAAGACAGAGTTCACAGAAAGAGATTTGTACTTCATAGACATTTGAAGTGTTTTTTGTGAAATTCACTCAATTCTATGTGTTACTTAAAAATCTGTGTTACTTAAAAGTTTGAGCTTTAATGCCTTAAAATTTTTTAAATCACTTATGATCTTTTTGAATGTGTTTCATCAGTTTGACTTTTACTATCATATCCAGCTTTCATTATTAGCCCCACCCCCATGCTTATGAGTATACTCTAGTACTGATAGTGAAACAGACAAACTTCTGGGCTGACATCTGCCTCCCACCTTCCCGGACACTTCTAATGACTCAATAACTATAAGAGAGAGTGTATCCCAGTTCCTAATGTGCATGTCATTCTAGTCTTTATTTCAGGAATCCTTCCAGTTGTTTTATACTATTTCATGCTTATAATTGCATCTTTGCTGGACTTTGACGAGAAGAACAGTCTCTAAAAGGCATTCCAAAGAGAACACTTTATCTAGGACATCTCTTCCCATACCTGAACTGTCACTACCACCCTATGCTTAAGAACTAACTATGATGGAAACCTGAAGAACAGGTTTCAACATTTTAATACTTTCCATCTGCTATGAAAAGAATGACCACTAGTTGAAGATCCTTAAAAGATTACTCTTCCAATTTTAATTGTGTCTCATCTTCCCAGTATAGCTTAATTATTTAAAAACAAATGTTTATTTTTTATTTTTTATTAATTACACTTTATTCACTTTGTATCCCCCCAAAAACCTCTCCCTCCTCCCCTCCCAATCCCAACTTCCCTCTCCCTTCTCCACACATGCATCTCCCCAAGTCCACTGATAGGGGAGGTCTTCCTCTCCTTCCTTCTGATCCTAGTCTATCAGCTCTCATCAGGAGTGGCTGCCTGTCTTTCTCTGTGGCCTGGTAAGGCTGCACCCCCCTCAGGGTGATGTGATCAAAGAGCAGGCCAATCAGTTCATGTCAGAGACAGTCTCTGTTCCCATTACTATGGAACCCACTTGGACACTGAATTGCCATGGGCTACATCTGTGCAGGGGTTCTAGGTTATCTCCATGCATGCTACTTGGTTGGAGTATGAGTCTCAGGAAAGACCCTTGTGCTCAGATTTTTGGTTCTGTTGCGCTCCTTGTGGAGCTCCTGTCCTCTCCCTATCTTACTATTTTCCACTTCTTTCATAAGATTCCATGCACTCTGCCCAACAGTTGGCCATAAGTCTCAGCATCTGCTTTGATAGTCTGCAGGGCAGAGCATTTTAGCCAGAGTTCTTGCTCTTGATTAGTTTCTTTAGGTGTACAAATTTTAGTAGGTTTATCGTATATTATATGTCTATATGAGTGAGTATATACCGTGTGTGTCTTTCTGCTTCTGGGAGAGTTTACCCAGGAAAACCGTACAATGGAAAAAAGATAGCATCTTCAAGAAATGGTGCTGGTCTAACTGGATGTCTCCATGTAGAAAAAATGCAAATAGATCCATAATTATCACCCTGCACAAAAATAAAGTCCAAGTGGATCAAAAACCTCAACACAAAACCAGACACATTAAATCGGTTAGAAGAAAAAGTGGGGAAGAGCCTTGAACTCATTGGCACAGGAGACAACTTCCTGACCAGAACACCAACAGCACAGGATCTAAGAGCAACAACCAATAAATGGGGCCTCATGAAACTGAAAAGCTTCTTTAAAGCAAAGGACACTATTATCAAAACAAAATGAATGCGTAGAGATTGGGAAAGAATCTTCACCAACCCTCTATCTGACAGAGGGCTAATATCCAGTATGTATAAAGAACTACAGAAGTTCAAAAGCAACAAATCAAGTAATCCAATTAAAAAATGGGGAACAGAGCTAAACAGAGAACTCTCGATAGAGGAATATCGATTGGCAGAGAAACACTTAAAGAAATGTTCAATGTCATTAGCCATCAGGGAAATGCAAATCAAAACGACCCTGAGATTTCACCTTACACCCATCAGAATGGCCAAGATCAAAACCTCAAGTGACAACACATGCCGGAGAGGTTGTGGAGAAAGGGGAACTCTCCTCCACTCCTGGTGAGAATGTAAACTGTACAACCACTCTGGAAATCAATCTGTTGCTTCCTCAGACAATTAGGAATAGCACTTCCTCAAGATCCAGCTATACCACTCCTAGGCATATATCCAAAGGAGGCTCAAATACACAATAAAGACATTTGTTCAACCATGTTCATAGCAGCTTTATTTGTAATAGCCAGAAGCTGGAAACAAACCAGATGCCCCTCAACTGAGGAATGGATACAGAAATTGTGGTACATCTACACAATAGAATACTACTCAGCAATAAAAAGCAAGGAAAGCATGAAATTTGCAGGTAAATGGTGGGAACTGGAAAAAACAAATGTTTTAAGCTAGAGTACCTGAAAGTTTGCTACAAGACTGTGTCTCTTGGTAACATCAGAAGCTACATTCATAAAGTCTCACTAACATGACTGCTCAAAGGTGAGCTAGATAAACATGCCACTTGTGGACATTTTTTTTTGTTTCATTAGGACTTAATAATATGCAAGAACTACAGGCAACTGAAGAAAGCTGGGAGAAGGGGGAGTTGGTCTTCCCCAGGGAAGAGCACACCAATTGGTTGTCCAGTGCCAAGTGATAAACTCTGAAAACATCCATACAAGTAATATTTTCTTTTATGATATTTTTATTTATTTATTACAATTTATTCAATTTGTATCCTGGCTGTGGCCCCCTCTTTCGTCTATTCCCAGTCCCAAGCTTCCTTCCTATTTCTGCCTAAGCCCCTCCGCTAGTCCACTGATACAGGAAGCCCTTCTTCCCTTCTATTATCAGGTCTTATCAGACAGAGATGTATCATCTGGTAAGGCTGCCCCCACCCCTATCAGAGGGAAGTTATCAAAAAGCCAGCCACTGAGTTCTTGTCAGAGACAGCCCCTGATCCCCTTATGGAGAACCCACTTGGAGACTGAGCTGCCACGGGTTACATCTGAACAAGAGATCCAGGTCCACTCCATCCATGGTCCTTGGCTGGACTATTGGTCTCTGCAGGGCCCCCTGGGCCCAGGTTTTTTCACTCCGTTGCTGTCTTTGTGGAGCGTTTGTCTCTTCCAGGTCTTTCTATCTCTCCCCTTCTTCCATAAGATTCTCTGAACTCTGCCCAATCTTTGGCTATGAGTCTCAATATCTGCTTCGATACTCTATTGGGTACA